>BLKR01001156.1:182846-300346 GCA_011170035.1 Teleogryllus occipitalis | reverse complement strand
GAATTACTTTTTCATAATATTTGTTGTGGTGCAGTGTTAAAAAAATTGGAAACTACTTTTTGATTAATTAGGCGTGAACATTTCGATTCACTAAAAATATGACTCAATAGGACTGTAGATTTTCAAAGGACAGTTGCTTCTCTTGAAGTCTTCTACAAGCATTCCTTTTGTATTATCAAGAATCAAGATCATAGATCTTATTTGGCAGGTGTGTGTGTAAAAGGGATAAGTAGAGTTTTTGTCCAAAATGAATATGACAGGACATTGCTTTACTGCAATACTATCAATGTGTATAGAGGGATAAGTAAAATTTCAATTTTTCCAATAATTATGGATGACTTCAGAAGTGTTAGTCTGAACCTTTTTTCTACATTGTGACCTTAACTAGCAAAAATTGTATAGCAAATGTTAAATAACACAGCTCTAAAATAGAAACCTTTTCAAAATTTGATTTGATAAAATTTTTTTTGTGTGTGTGCATGTGATCTGAAAGCAAGTTCAGTATTCTCTCACATAGATTTTTACAATCTCTTAGACTGCAGTTATAACAACATAAAACCGAATTGGCCAATAGTTTTTATTTATTGACAATTTCTTAACAATACCAAATACACTGTTTTGTAGAGATAGTTTGCCAGACTAAAGGTGCACATTTAATTTTAATGTTTTTGAAAACTTGCTTGCTTTTGGAAACTTCATGTGAGCTGCAGGTGATTCACAATGTAACAGTCAGGTCATCATGTTCATGTTGCACTTACATTGATACCTACGTTCCATCCCCTTGATATCCTGATAGAACCTTTCCCCCTCATTCTTCCCTGGTGTTCCCCAAGTTTTCCGGAAAATAGTCCACATGCAAGTGTAGGAAGTGATCATTCAAACTTGTGTGGCATCCTAATATTTGAAAAGCCTTCTATGTGTGTTCCCTGATACATTGTGTTTAAGATCCTTCACATTACCAAGAAGCTTGTCAACAACCTGGTTAAAAGAATTCCAGGCTTCCCTCTACTTATCATCCTTGGTCTCAGTAAAATGTGGATCTAAGAAAAGTTCTGTCTGGGCCTCCATTTTCTTAGCATCACTTCAACTGGGAAACTTGGGAGCAACTTCAGAAAATGGTTTTTAAACACACAACTAAATGACCTAAGTGAATGAATTCACTCCAACTAACACTACTGGACTGGGAGAATGAACTACAAAGTGTGCTTCAATTTTCAGTTATTTTCAGAAGGGGTTTATCAAGAAAAGACAAAAATTATGTTCCTAACTGAACAGAACTTTCATACCCTCACCTATTAAGGGAGAGTTTTACTAGAACAGTGTTTAGAATGTCAGAAATTCTTTGAGAAAAATGATTTAATCAAATTTACAGGCGATACCTTTTACACTGTAAAAATATAAATTCAATAAGAGTCACGCATTTGTGTGAGTGTGTGTATGTGTATGTATATATATAATCTTAGGTGGGATGTAGCATAAACATTAGTGCAAAAGAATGAAAATAAAAGTAAATACAAGTTTACAAATTTCACATAGAACTAATTATGATGTCTATTCAAAAAACCTTGAAAGGCATATTCAGTTGTCAAAATATCATAATCAGTGCCCAAGCTATTCACCAAACCACAAATGTGATTCATTGTCTCATTAGGGCAATAGTTACTCGCTGAAGTATCTACTAAAAAAAGAACTTGTTAAAGATTCACTTTGGTACTTTAAACAGTGTACTCAAGAACTGGCCTAACAAGGACTCAATTAAGAATCAAAACCGTTATAGCAGATCAAAACTTCATAGAGTTCCTCAAAGCCATACGTAATTTTCTGTAGTTTAGAAATAAAGCCCTGAATGTGATTCCCAAAAGTCAGCATAACATCAACAGTGATACCCAGTTCACTCATACAATCAACTCTGTTCAAAGTTCCATCTTCAATTTTATAATTGCTATTATTTCATTCCTATTTCTAGTAAATGACCACAAAGCATTTTCCCTGCACCATGACTGCAGAGATCACTGGAATGTTGGCTACATATGTAAATATGTGCATATGCTACAAAACAGGAATAGTTTTATGGATTTGAAAAAAATATGTACGTGATGGAGAAAGACGACTTTGTTTTCAGCCCACCAAAAAGCATTACATTAGCCAAAATTATCAAATCAAATTTTTGGTTGTAGACCTGTGTAATTATTTTAATCCCATTGTTACATAAAGAAAGTGAGGATGGCCCAGTGTATAACTTCTAAAAATATAACTGTAATTCAGTATCTAATTACTGATAAAATTTAAAGAATGGTCTGCCTGTTTATGCAATGAATAAACATAGTTTTCAATTATTGAATATCAGCATGGTTTTCAAATCTAATTTATCAAGCTTTCAAAAATCTGGACATTTCCTACAAATTAGAAGGCATTCTCCTCATTGTTTAACAAAAAAAAATTTTTTAGGTAGCCACTAGTAAAAGCAGATTGTATAGCGTGCTAAAAGTTTCATTTTTACACTAGTGCTTAAAGAGATATGTTAAAATTGTGAATGCCTTAAAGGAAACAAAATATTTTAGTGTTTGCATCAGCTACTACTGACCTTAAGGCTAAATGTACCGACACTAGTTCAATTTGTCGCATCGCCACCACTTGGCAGCACCAAAATAAGCAAAATTTACTTGACCGATGTCTGAACAAATGCTCCGATTTTCGATCTGTACACAGTATTGGACTCCTTTTTAAAATAGAATTTACGATACGATGCCGTTTTTTCAAAAACGCTTTCCAATTTTTTTAAAATTGTTCTCATAGTTCCGGGAAGAAGTGACAAAATATGGGCTTATAGCGCGATGGCGACGTGCTTCCTGAATCCAACGCGGTGTCGTTCATGCAAATCGGATAAATAGGAGCGGCGTAAAGTGAAATTTCGGAAAACACCTCGCTCCACACCGTTGCGTCACCCGACCTTGTGGGCCCTCCCTCGACGCGGCCCAACGGCCAAACCCGGCGGCCTGCGGCGCGGGAGGCCGAACTTTCAGACAGGCAAGCCGGGCAGTCAGTTTATGCTTTCGTCCCTTTCAATCTCAATATAGTTTTCTACACATATCAAACTAGTGATGCTGTAACACAACCAAACGGTCTCGTGTCATCTGTAATAGACGATAAAACTATATGTCTTGTTCACATATTTCCGTCTTCCTTCGAATACCATCAAAAAATTGTTTGAGGCATCACTTAAAATATCGATTCCGATTTGGAAACTGATTTCAAAAAGAAAATTGAACTAATTGTGTAGATATCACCAATTTTCCATATCCTAACATCTAATTTTACATACATTTTAGTCTAAGATCTTCCGTTATCATTCCACTACCAGAAAGAATTAGCCGAGATTACGCACGAGCTCTTTTATCCCCCCTTTTTTAAAAATTTATTTCTTCCCGATTGACTTTCGTCTTTCGGGGATTTTGACATGTACAAAGTTACATACAATGAATTTACTTTGCCATCCTCAGGCAAATGCGGGTCTCGGTATAACCCTTCACTATTTTTAAAATTTCATATTTCTATAACTTGACTAAGGGAAGTTTGCATTTATTGTTTAGAAGTGGAGGAGCGTGTTTTGTGGAAAATTGTGGCGAATGATTTTTGTGAGTTAGGGAGGGTGAAAGAGGTCTTTGGGGAATCGGGATCAAATGCGTGAAGGATAATAAGCGTTTTGACCGAGATTGAATATTGGAATGTTGGGACATGCTCTTTTATCCTGCGACTTGATTTTTGATTTCAAAACGGCGTGTATCTCCTTGATAAATTTCACCTGATGAATCTGTTTTTCCAAGTAAAATCGCCGAAGCTAATTTTAAAACTCTTTTCGTACTTTCGGACAAATTTGAAAAAGTGGTAATATAGCACGCAGGCGAGATGTCTCCAGAATCCAACGCCATATCATACAATGAAATAGGATAAATAGATTATATAGACAAATGTAGAAAACAGAAAATCTTCAGTAACGTCAAAAGTTCCTTTCGGGGCACTGCCCGACGATCTGATGGCTAGAGTCCGGATTCTAATGTAATTGCGTATGTTTCTATGTACTGTTCTGAAATTTGTGATCTCGGCGAATTGTTGAAATCTTAACAAATATCTAAATTTTTCGTCACATATTTTGTACAGTATGTGTATTTTACTCATTTTGCTTATTTTACAATTTTATACAAATCTACCAATTTTCTCAAAATTTTTTCCGAAAACATAATTGGTTAATTTTGAAAAAAGTTTTCTTTTAAATTTGTTGTGATTTTTTTTAGCAGTAACCATATTTTGTCTTATACTAATTCAGAAATGCCTCACGTAAAGATATACTACTCGCGCAACTTTTCTTGAACGATGACCTTTCTTCCCCCTCCCTTGAGCAATAAACAGTTGAAGGCAAAAGCTCGCAGCGAGAACTGATGATCATTCTCTCGTCGACTGTCGTGCTGTGCGGATCGCTCCGCACCGTACAGCTCAACTAGCGCCGACTAGCGAAGTTTCTTTACTCAGTGTCGTTCCTGCGCCGACCGCAGAGGTGCTTGCACAACTGCGCGACGAACAGTCAGTCTCTTTCAACTCGTGCATAACCAAACTTATTCAGTGCAGTGGTTATTTCTACTAGTGCTCAAAAGTTGTGACAGTGTTACATAGTGCGCAAATCCAGGCCCCCCTAGGGGGGCATCCCTTCCCTGATGTCTCTGCAATGTATCACCATCAACTCTATCAGAACTCAACCGCCAACAACAACATTCAAGTACTAAGGTCAGACCCGAGGAAACGCAGCCTTGACAACCTCCAGGTAACCGGCGCCAAACGCAAGGCCAATTCTCTCCCCGGCGTAATGGATCTACCTTTAAATAACAGATTTGCCCCGCTCGGGCCTCTGACTGACGACGACCGCGAGGAAAATCCCCAAATTTCGTCTCACCCAAAAGAGCCTGTGATCAAAAAGCCACCTCCAATATTCATTCACGAAATTACAAACTATAAAGAACTCATCAGTAAATTAACCTCCGAGATAGGAGAAAACTTTATCACTCAAATAAAAGGAAATTCTGTTAAAACTATTCTTAATTCAATAGAAGATTTCAGAAAAACAATTCACTTTCTAGATCAGAATAAGTGTCAATATCACACGTTCAAAGACCCTTCAGCTAACACCTTTAGTGCAGTTATTCGTGGAGTGCCGATTGATTACGATGAAGATGAAATTACTGAAGAACTTAGCAAGGTTGACATTCTGAACGTCAAAGTAACCCGCTTGTTAAGATTTGATAAATCTCCCATGCCATTATGTGCAGTTTTAATGAATGACAGATCAACCTTTGAAAAACTATTTAGCATCAATAGACTTTTCAGTGCCGTGGTTTCAGTAGAACTCAGACGCCGTAATGCATTTATTGTGAGATGCAAAAGATGTCAGGACTTCGGACATACTAAAAATTACTGTAAAAAAACTTCCAAATGTGTAAGATGCGCTAACTCCCATGAACCGGGTAAATGCAACTTAAACCCCCAACTTAATCCCACTTGCGTTAACTGTAACCAAGCTCATCTAGCATCGTCACGCAAATGTGAATATTTCCAAAGACGACAAGTAGCATTCATGAAAAGAAGTTCATCTAACTATCTTTATTCACAGGCAGCTAACAGTTTCCCTCCCCCTCCCCCCGCCTCATTTCCCCCACTTCTTGCTAGTACCAACTATCGTCAGTCTAGAATCCCTCCACAACATTACGTTCCTCCTCAGCTCCACAAAAACATTCCCCCTCCCCCGCCTCCTCAACAAAATATTTTTCCATCTTATTCACAATACCCATCAACAAACTCTGCACACTCACTTCCCCCCTCCCACCATAGCACCTCTCTACATCCTGACATAATTTCAGAAATAATAAACCAGGTAATCAAAGCCCTCATTCCCATAATCAACAACCAAATTCAATTAGCTCTTGCTTCACATCCATATTTGTCCCAGATCCATAATACTCAAAATAATCAAGAAAATGTCCCAAAATAAATTTTCGTCTCTCACTCTCCTAAACTGGAATATAAACGGAAACATCCCCAAAATCAATTTTATAAAATATCTTCTAAATAATTATAATATAGATATTGCTTTCATCACCGAAACGCACCTCACATCCAAAGATAAGGTTAATGTTCCGGGTTACTTGACGTACAGATCCGACCGACCTTCTCGAACTGCAGCTGGAGGAGTAGCTATTTTCATTAAAAAACGGATTCGACACGATCCTCTGCCACCGTTTATCACCCCAGGACTTGAAAATATATCAATAGCGCTACATCAGTCACACGATACGCCAATTACATTAACTGCAGTATATAAGCCTCCTAATATCCCCCTGAAACAAACACACCTTAATACTCTGTTTTCTAACCCAACTACAACCATAGCCATAGGCGATTTCAACGCCAAACATTCCGCATGGGGATGCAGAACATGCACCCCGAATGGAAATTTCTTACTCAGATATGCTATCAATAATAATTTAATTATCTCTGCTCCACCGGAACCATCACATTATCCGTATAATCGCCGCATCCTTCCGGATATCCTAGATATTGCAGTTTGCAAAAATTTTAAGAAACCGTTATTTCAATCAGTTCTAGCAGAATCAAACTCGGATCACTGCCCGGTGCTTCTATCCTGCGATGCTAATCTCGTAGTATCTAATCACCCCAATCAACGTATCCATAAGAATATCAATTGGAAACTATTCGAAGAGTATCTTTCGACATCCACCCCCATACCACCTTTCTTAAAAACCCCAGATCAAGTCGATTCAGCTATTTTCTTCTTCAGCAACACCATCTGCACGGCAATAAGTACGGCTACACCCAATTACAACCACCAGAGGCACCCCCCATCAAATCCGCTTCCACCCAACATCCTGAATCTTATTAGACATAAGCGATATATAAGACGACAATGGCAAACTCTCCGGCTACCCCAATTAAAAACCGCGTTAAATCAGATGACGCAGAAAGTTCACGAAGAGTTAAGTAAGTTTCGCTATCAGAACTTCCAAAACCTTCTTCAAAATATTGATAAAAACTCCAATACTTTGTGGAAACTCTGTCGTCATTTCTCCCACCCCAACCAAACAATCCCCCCATTATCAGCCAACTCTGAAATCGCTTACTCGGAAGTAGACAAATTAGAAATGCTTGCCAACCATTTCAAAGATGCTTTTTATCCCAATACTTCTACTGATTTGAATTTCCAAAACGTGGTAGAGGAATTTGTAAGATCCCCATTCCATACAGCTCCATCACCAATTAGTTATATCTCTCCCGCTAATGTCAAACAAATAATTAAGAATACAAAAAACAAATCTTCTCCAGGAATAGACGGTATCCCCAACATAGTTCTAAAACATTTACCGCCTCATTCCATTGCTTACTTAACTGCCATCTTCAACAGTTGCCTCAGAATAGGCTATTTCCCGGCAAGCTGGAAAAAATCCATTGTAATTCCAATATTAAAACCTAAAAAATCTCCGAAACATCCCTCCAGCTATAGACCCATAAGCCTTTTACCCACTCTGTCTAAAATCTTCGAGAAACTGATCCTAATCAGACTTAACAAATTTCTTCAAGTTACGAAAGCTATTCCTCCTTTTCAATTCGGATTCCGCCCTCTTCATTCGACCACCCACCAGCTTCTCAGAATAGTAGAAAACATAGGACAAGCATTTCAAAATAAGCAGTACTGCTCTGCAGTCTTTTTAGACTTCGCTAATGCCTTTGACAAAGTCTGGCACACAGGTCTGCTCTACAAATTAAGGAACCAAGGCACTCCCGATTATCTTTTCAAAATCATTAGCAGCTTTCTCGAAAATAGAAGCTTTTCGGTGCGAATAAATTCCTCACTCTCTGCCCCTAAAATAATTCAGGCCGGGGTACCTCAAGGCTCACCTCTCTCCCCAACCCTCTTCAATCTGTTCACAGCAGATATACCATGTACCACAACTTGTTCCACAGCTTTATATGCAGATGACACCGCGATATTCTCAATACACCATGATCTTTCAATAGCAATCAACAATTTACAATTAGACGTCAACACTTTCTATGACTGGGCAGCAAAATGGCGCCTGCACTTAAACGCAGCAAAATGCGAAGCTAAAATCTTTGCACTCAAAAGAATAGCCAACCCTCCTACACTCACAATAGGAAGTTCACCTGTTCCCTGGCTCCCATCCAACAAACCCATAAAATACCTAGGAGCAATCCTAGACACCCGTCTCACGTGGAAACCCCACATTACCCATAGGCTGAACAAAACTTATGCTGCTCTCTTCAACCTATATCCACTCATTAACCGTAAATCAGCGCTACAAACTGATATAACCCTCCATATTTATAAAACTGCACTTAGACCTTCACTAACATATGCCTGCCCTGTTTGGGGAGGTGCTGCTCAAACAAACTTAAAAGGGCTTCAAGTTTTCCAAAACAAAATCCTCCGAACGTCGGTTAACGCACCGTGGTATGTATCCAATAATCAGCTCCATAGAGAATTGAACATCGATACCATTACCCACCACATTTCATCATTATCAAAAAAATTCTTCTCCAACCTAATCCTAGTTCCCGGTGCCAGACTTTACCAACTGGGAAAATCTAGTAACGGTCCAACCAGAATCAAATCCCGCCTTCCCAAAGATCAATTCAGACCTCCGTAAACATCATAAACACGTAATCCTAAGCTCGCTCCCCGCCCCCTTTCCCCCTCCCTTCACACCACTGCCCTGTGCATAAGATCCTTATAAATGAGGTTCCCAGAGGGGATTCCCTCTCACAAGTGAGATTGGGTTGAGTTGGTTTATTTTGCAAGTACCTCGGTGCTTTTTCAGTTATTATGGTATTATTTGGTTAGTGTTTGTACTCAATTTCAGACCTGTAAAGTGGTTTATCCACTGTTCGGGCGCAATAAAGGAAAAAAAAAAGAACTGATGACAACATTCCAAGCATTAAAACTTCGTTGGCGCGAAACAAGCTAGTCGAGAAGCTAATTGCTTCCAGAGTCGAGAACTTCTGTTCAGCTTCAGTACCATTTTCTAAAGAAATGACTGAGGCAGGTCCAGGTCCTTCGAGGGAGACACCTAAAACTCCAATCTAGTGTCCCTGCTGTTGCCTACCCAGAGCGATGACCTAACCGCACACATAACATGTATGACTTTGATTTTCCAGGGGTTGGCATTACTGTAAATACTGTAGTGGCCGACTTTGTGACTAATACCCCCACTCCGGCCGCATTTCTTCAATCCATCGTTCAAGAAAAGTTGCGCGAGTAGTAGAAGAGAGTGCTTCAAAGATAATCTGCTCGTCCTTGAGTTTTCTACGTACGTACCATAGTTGTCATTAACGACAGAGATAAATACATTCTCTTACACTAACAGTAAGCAGAGAAAGTATTTATTTTTAAACTCGATTTAATGAATATTTTATTAATAGAATTTCAAATTGTGAACATTTTACTTTCTTTCTCTTCTCAATCTCAATCAAGCTTAAAGCTGGCTTTACACTAGCAAGAAAATAGCGAGCAATATTATTTCGCAAGAAAAGTTGCCAATGTAAACATTGCGGCAATAAATATTTCTGATGTTGGCAATATTTCTTGCTAGATATTCCGATCATAATGTAAACACCCGTGTTTCCATCCTCGGAAAGATATTGCCGGCTGTTGCTGGGACTAGAATTGGATTGAAGTCTGAGCAAGATATTGCTGGAAGAAGCCAATGATGGCCACGGTCAGATGCGCTGGAAGTACGGTTAAGGTAGTACATAGACGTATTATTTTGAATTGTTATATCATTTTTTTCGTAAAATGGGTGTGTGAAAAAGTTTAATAAAATAAATGAAGTAATAAATATTACAAATCCTTTATGGTTGATTATCGAATGGTTCAAATTTAGATTTAGCTACAGATGCTCCCTAATTATTAATTTTGTTATGTTAAAAATTATCAAGATTCCTAATCTAAGATTTTAAGATTAATGTATAATACATCAACATTATATAAAGGACATTTTAAAACTTTTTACTGAATTAATAATTGCGCTTTTTATAAATAGAAAATTACTTAGAACCCACGTGAATCGTAGTCCACGAAAAAAATATTGAGGCTCCTGAACCGAATTTGCACAAGCCCCTTTCCCTTCGTCTTAAAATAGTCACATGTCTTCACAAAACGTCGTTTCTTTGTCTCTTCATTGAGCACAATAACTGCGACCACGACTCGCATCTTTTCCCTTCTACTAACCATGTCGGAGTGAGATATAACCTCACTTAAGTTGACGCGCCATTTTCCCCGTGGCATCACCAAGTACGGCAAGATAAAGTTCTAACGATCGGCAATATCTTGTCGGAAAGATCTTCCTCCCAACTTTCTGGCAACATATTGCCCCGTCTTGTTCTTGCTAGTGTAAAGATGACCGCAAGAAACAGCAACAAATTGCTGAAAGATGTTGCGGAAACCTATTGCTAGTGTAAAGCCAGCTGGGACTAGAAATGGATTGAAGTCTGAGCAAGATATTGCTAGAAGAAGCCAATGATGACCACTGACACATACGCAGGAAGCACGGTTAAGGTAGTACATAGACATTACTTTGAACTGTTATGAGTTTTAGCAAAGAAATGAAGTTAAAACAATTGTAACTTTTTCTCAAAAAGAGCTCCAATTTTTTGTTTAAAGACGATAACAAATTTGGTGCTACTCCAATTTTCGCCTAACCCGCCGTATTTTCGAAGATTGCGAAGGTCATGTACAGTTTATTGTAAAACCGCGTTGTTTTAGAGTAATTTGTGAATGAAATTTGTATGTATATACACATTCAAATATGTATATGTGTATATATATATATATATATATATATATATATATATATATATATATATATATATATATATATATATACACAAATTACTCTAAAACAACGCGGTTTTACAATAAACTGTACATGACCTTCGCAATCTTATATAAAAATCTCAAAAACCACTACAAATGTTTTCCACTGATAGAAGGGACGCTTAAAAGAATTCCCATTTTCGTTGAACTCTATCAATTTTCGAAAATTGCAAATTTAGAAATAATGCCTGAAAGTATGTGATGTTGTATGATCGCTAGCTTATTTTGAAATTGCATTGTAAGGATACTTACACAGTGATATTGTACTAAATGTTTTCTAATGTAATTTGAAATATTGCAGGAAAATCAGATTTTACATATTCGTTTTTAGCGTATTCCTTATATATTTATGTTCATGTTTTGCAATTTCATTCTACAAATTTTTCCGTGCTACTCGTGGCATACGTACGCTCAACCTGGGAACTGAGATTAGCACATTGCTGATCGCACATAGTTTATAGCATAGGTTGAGCAATATTTAAATACTTGTATTTGAAATATGCATTTTTGTATGAAAAAACTCTATTTTTTACTTTTTGGGGCATGTATTTTGGAGATATATTTAAATACATAAAATAGATGTATTTAAAAAAAGAAATACTTCAAATACTGTAAATATAAATGAAAAAGAAGATAACCATGATAGTTTGTTTTTCTTTAATTCTGCTAGTGAACAGGGACCGAAAAGGTATTGAATACCGGTAAAATACCGGGATTCGTTCATACCTTTTTCAAATACCTTTATTCTTTTATATCTGCAAAATACCTCTTTAGGACGTCTATACCGGTATGGACTCCATAAAGGTTTTGCCGGTATTATACTGGCATTTTAAATGAAAAACAGTAGCTTACCATCCATACATGTTTATTTATTTAGCCAAAAACTGTATATGACGTATGGGGGGAGAAAATCATCCCGTTGATTTGCTTCTGGACGTAAATGTAGCTTCACTATGCGCACGTTTTGTTGAGCTTTCCTTTTGCTTCTAGTGGTAGTAGAGCTTAGGGTGAGTTTCTATTTGTTAGCAATAGAGAAAAATCAAATTCGTTCGTTTACCGTTAAAAATAAGTTTTCTACAATTCGGCAACGAAAATATCTAGTTTTTGAAATGTTAATCTCTCGCTTTTTAAATTTATTATTATTATTATTATTATTATTATTATTATTATTATTATTATTATTATTATTATTATTATTATTATTATTTCATCTTTCAACTATTAATTGTTAAATAGTTGGGAAGAGATTCTGAAACTGCTGAGATGGCCCCTTGTGTTGCTTCTGGACATAAATGTAACTTCATTTTCTGTGCACGTCTTCAAGAATTCAGTGGGAAATACAATTATTCAAATTATCGTTTCCATGTTGTCGCGGCAGGAAGTAATAAGAGCCAAAATTTATTGCTTATTTATCCTTGAAAATAGATTTTATTACATGGGAGGTTTTTTTTTTTAATTCAAGTAGTATATGACTTAGTGTAGGGATCACAGAATTTTGAAAATGTGCACACAATTCACTTCTCCCCATAGCACGTCGTACGCATTTTTTACTGTTTTTGTCTAAAATAAATAAATAAATAGGAAAATGTGTTCCTCTAACCGAACAGTAAATAGAATTGTTGAACCGAATAGTAAATATAAATATTGAAGCAAAATGTTTCACATAGAGAAATAACTATTTCATTTGTATTTCGTGGTCATTAGCTAACTGACTGATTCTCTGTATTATGAAGTTGTAAAAATTTCAGGTAATTGAACCGTTACTGCTTTAAATATTGCAAGTGAGGATTAGACAAAATACCTGGAAAAGCTGCGCATTGTTTCGAGCAGCTGAGGAAAATCCGCAGGCCCAAGGAACCCCAACCCATCGGGACCCAAAAGAAGGAAGTCTGAGCCAATGCTTTCTAAAACCTAAGATTTGGAAATGCCTTTCTTTTTATACAACTTTTATAATAATAGAAATCAAGTGTATGTACCTTTCCCTCTAAATAGACGGTAAATGATTCATTTGCTACTAACATGTAATAACAATAAAATCATAAAGAGAAGTATTGTGGACATGTCACGTGTAGTTGATAAACATTATATAAGTCAAAAGATGATTCTATAAGACAATTTCGCCACCGTAATGGATGGAGTGGAGGGGAGTCAGATTAAAGAGTGCACATTTTTGGCCGATCTCACACGACATTTCACATGTACGCGTATATACATACTTGAAAATGTGAAGGCAATCGAGGATCTTCTGCCACTCAGGGATACTTCGAATGATGGAGTATATTATGTTTTGCAAGAAATGTCTTAAAATAATGTTTGTGATTTACACGAAGTTTGGAAAATCAGATTGTTTTCCGAAAATGTAACCTTGAATAACTTCATATTAACAAATCCAGTGCTATTAAGAAACTAAAGTGTTTTAGGTACATCTCAATTTCGAAACGCTAATAAAGTGAAAATAAAAATAGTGACCCTTACAAAATCATTGAAATATATATGCCAAGAAATGTTTCTCGCACGCCCATACATATACCAGCGGAAATGTTCATGTTAATATTTTTATTGTTTTCAGTAATCAAACAAGTCTACAGAAGCCTTTCGGTTCAAAATTTTGTGTACTATATCGATCACTGGCAAATCTCGAAAAATGAAATTACGATTCATACGCATTTGAAGTCTTCGTAGTTTTTAAATGAAGAAATCACACGTTAATAATTTATGAATTAAGAAGTAAGAATTACCAAAAGACTTCATAAAAATTATAACGACGATCATAATTCAAAATTATTATTTTTCGAGTTCCATCAATGTGACTGACCAAGAACAGCTGTGTATAATTTCACTGCGTAGCGCATAAGCCCTGACACAGTTCCGGAATCCGTTTCATTCGTAGCTGCCCTTCACGTGTGTGGGGCAGCACTGTTGCGGAGCGATGACGTTTCTGCCCTGCACTAGGGTGGGTTTCAGTGCAACGAATGGAAAACGCTATAAGTATGTTTATAATTTTCATTTTTTTATTACAATGTTCGCGTAGATTCAGTGACGCATTTCTAGATTCAAAATTTGCTTTGGAATGGAATCACAATTGAATTTGGACCAACCATCATGTAACTTTTTGTAATTTCACCTGGGTCTCGTAGAAAACTGAATGAAGCGGACATATTTCGTGTTCTTCAAGATCTTTCTGATGAACAGATCGACGATGACTCATCTGATAGTGAATCGGAAAATATTGAAATATCTGATCACGACAGTGAATCTGAAGAAGACATACGCACATTACAATAGTGATAGCAGTAGCGATAGTGATGAATTATCAGGAAATAATGAAGAATATTTTTCTAAAGTAATTTTCAAAACCATTAAATCGTCCGGCAAGAAACAAATTCAAGAAATTATAAAATGGAAAAAGACGCCCTTGAAAAGTAAATTTTCTAGAACACAGCAAAAAAATATTTTGAAGAAAATTCTTCCCGCCGTAAAAACAAAAATTGCTAAAAACGTGAAAGATGAGCTTTCTGCATTTATCTCTTTCATCGATATAGACATTTTGGATGAAATAGCTTTATTCACAAATAAGCACATCACGCAAAAGAGACTTTCTGGCATTTATTCCAGAGAAAGAGACGCTAAAGATACATATCGATGTGAATTAATGGCTTGTATTGGAATCCTCTTCTTATTAGGATTAAAAAAAAATTAACAGTGCAAATCTTTCAGAAGTTTGGGCAAATGACGGGACTGGAATAGAAATTTGCCGTGCCGTTATGAGCCAGAAACGATTTCTATTGTTAGCTGTGAGGTTTGATGACAAAAGCACCAGATCAATTCGCAGAAAAACAGATAAACTAGCCCCAATTAGATCTGTTTTAGAGAAGTTTGTAGAAAACTGTAAAAGTTCCTATTCCCCTGGTTTCTCACAATAGACGAGAAACTTGAACCTTTTAGGGGGCGGTGTTCATTTATTCAGTTCATGCCACAAAAACCTGCAAAATATGGGCTGAAAGTATATGCTTTACTGGATTCTAGAACATTTTATACAGTGAATTTAGAGTTCTATTGTGGTAAGTAATCGGAGGGGCCATATTATACTGAGAATGCACCAATTGAAATAGTTCACAGACTACTGCATCACCTGAAGGGATCTTGTAGGAACGTAACGTAACATGCGACAATTGGTATACAAGTTATCCACTTGCAAAGTCGCTTTTGAAGGACAATATTACTTTGCTCGGAACAGTGAAAGCCAATAAGAAGGAAATACCAAAAGAATTCCTCCCTTCCAAAGATAGAACGGTTGGTACCAGTCTTTTTGGTTATCAGAATGATGTGAGTATTGTTTCTTACGTTCCAAGGCGTAATGAAAGTGTGATTGTTCTTCCAACCATGCATGATCAAGGTGCAGTTGATCCAGAAACTTCCAAAACCGGAAATTATTCTGGACTATAATTCTACGAAAGTTGATACAGTTTATCAAATGTGTGCTGCCTATTCTGTTAGTCGAAGGACAAGAAGATGGCCTCTGGATATGTATGTGTGTTTTGTTTTTTTTTCATTCTAAATGTAGCTGGAATAAACACAAACATTCTTTGCCGTGCTGTCCTCAATTCGGAGTGTAGTCGAAGAATATTTTTGAAAAACTTATCACTTAGCCTCTGCAAACCCCTTTTGCACGAAAGAACATTAATCAAGACACTTCCAGTTAACTTGAAATACATCATAAGAAAACATGTCAGCCCTGATACTGAGTCTTCTAATGGAAACATTCTAAATAAGCAAAAGAAAGGTCGTTGCACTACGTGTGGGCGCGCCAAAAATAATTACACAACAATACAGTGCTCAACTTGCGAACAATTTACCTGCAGAAATCACATTGTAAATATTACATATTGTTGTGCATCTTGTGACCAACATAATGAGGAAATTGATGAATGAAGGGACAATTCTGTGAATATATAAAATATTTTTGGAAAATTTTTGTTTAAATTGTTAAAAAGTTTTGTGTAGTCGTGAAAATGTTAAATAAAATATTTTTTGCAATAAATACGTTATTTTAAATTATTTAGTAAGATTTTAGTTGATCTATATCAAGCAAATGAAATGGCGTACTCAGTACGCCGCGCGCCTATTTACGTGGTTTGCTCGCGCGCCTACTTAAGGGTTAATATGCCTCATTTTGCTTCTGTTTTTTCAGCTGAATCTCTATTATTTATACTCTCCATATAATAAATCAAAATGATGATTTAAACTTCGAGATCTTAACTGATTTGCAAAGCATTCTGAAGTCACTGGATGGCTATAGTGGTTTTGGACAGGAATCCCCTATCACTTGATTGAAAGCCAAAATAATTATCTCTAAAAATTTGGGCAAAAATATTGTGTGTATTTGGATTCCTTCACATAAAGGTTTGATAGGCAATGAAAGTGCTGAAATAAAGGTAAAAGAGGCTGCAACAATCAGCAACCTTCTTAATATTAATATTCCTTCACTTGATTTCATTTGGAAGTATATACTATATGTAATGAAGAAAATACATTGAAGCATCATTGGGTAAAATTAAAGGAAATGTTATTTGATTATTTTTTTATTAATTATTAGTAACCTGGGTTTTACCCATTTGATATTGCATGCAAAGCCATTGTCACCATTAACCGCATTAGGAACAATCATACATCTCTTAACAGCAATTTATACTGTATATAGTTAGTAGTGAAATTTGAGAATGTGGTGAAGGGCCTGAATCTACTGAGCATGTCTTCTGGCAATGCCATTTTTTTGATAATGAAAGGAAAGAAATGTTATTCAGGTTGGGCAAATTTAATAGGCATGGTCCTTTTTTTATTTGTTCATTGCTTTCGGTTTGAGACAAAACTATTTTCCTGATTATTATAAATTTTATATTAAAGATTAAGAAAATTAAAATGTATATCCTTGTTAAATACATTTTATATGCAACATTTTGTTTGCTTGTTTCTTCAAATCATCTTATTCAATATTCTTTATCAATGTGTTTTGGCTCTGTAAACATGTTTTAATGCCAATAAAAATATACTATAATAATTATAGAACTAAAAATGAAGCTCAGAATTTTGTAGTGTTTTTGCATATGTGGCTCATTACAAATATAAATTTTATGTATCTGAATTATGCTTCATATTTAACAGGAAATCATGATCATTTTGAGTATTATGAGCGAGTACTTGAGAAATGCCACAAGGCTTATCATGGAACTAAAGTGGCAGCTAAGAGTTCACAAACATTATGTTTAAATGTGGTTTTAATGCAAATTGTTAAATTTTTTTACTAGCTACTAATACTTCACTTTAAAATTTCTTTGGAAAAAGAGGAAAGTGCTGGATGAATGTACTGTGTATAAAAAAAATTAAGCTGGAACATTTTGGTACAGCAGGTAGAAGGTACATTTCCAAAGCTTTTACTGCGTAAATATTTCATAGATTGTTAGAGTATACAAATCAGATCTCTACATATGATTCCTTGTCTTGTTTATGGAAGATGCATCACTAGGTTTCATCTACAAAATTATAGGAAAATATAATGCAAGAACCTGATATGTTACAATTCATTAAGCTTAATTCTAATTTTCTTCATTATCTGCTTATCTACCTCACTTTATTCTTCTAAATCTTTACTATAACGCTAATGCTCTTGAAATCTTAGCTATTTAAGGATCAGCATTACACTTTGGATGCTTTCATAGTACTCCTGAAACTCGCATAGAATGTATGAAAATAGCTTCCTCAAATCTTGCATTTATGCAGTTGTGTGCTTCCTTTCTTGGCAAAGAAAAAGGCAGAACTTTGAGTAATCATTTTACCTCTCTTGGAGATATTGACTACTTGCCAGTCAGCTAAATCAGTGTACGAGTAAGCAAAGAAAACGGAACCTGTTTTGTCCTTCCTTATTTCAATTTTTGAAGCTTTTAGAATTTTCACTGTGTTTCCGTTAATACATGTTTTGCAGAATACTATGGACGAGACAACAGGAAAAAAACGTCTCTCTTTCTTCATTTGTTACATGAAAATGTCTGTTTAATTTCGCTTCCTTGATAATGTTTACCCTCTGCTCTGAATAGTAAACTGCTAGTGTGGACCTCTTTTTCTTCTCAATAATCCCAAAATCTTGTCACAATTAAGAAAGGTGTGTCCTCGGAGATTTATGGTGCACTTCATCAAAGAGATGTTCATCATGTACTAAGTATTACCATAAAGAAATAATATTTTTATTGTTCTGGCCACCATAAGAATCAGACCAGGGTATTATTTTTTTTTCTGCTAGAATTCCAGAGTTGTTTTGAAAATAAGAGATCAAACATGATGCTATTTCTCGTGATCTCATACTAGCTAAGTCTTCTGCCAAGACTTGCATTGAACCTTCATCTGCATCATACTCTCCGAGGTTGTAAGTCTACAATTTCCAGTAGTAGAAAACCACTTTAGTATGGATATGAGGTGTTGGGAGTGCCTCTGCATATCAAACATTATTGTCTATGTATTTGAATCATTCTGCAAAGCTAGAAAATAATTTTCCTTCATAGTTTGAACTGCTTTGGCTTTTCGTACATGCAGTTCCTTTTTCTTGATTTTTCTTTTTTTCTTGTATTTTCTTCACATACATTCTTGATATCTATAGCAAGCTTGTCACATGTTTTGCATGTGACTAATTTTGTATGACGAAAGTGAAGATTAAAATCAATGACAAATGCTTTTTCTGGAGGTTTGGAATGTTTCTGGTTGAATCGTTGAAAACAAAAGTAAAATACTCTTAACTTACTAGTCATATTTCCAATAGAATCTTCAAATAACTTCTTTGCACCTCCATTGCCCATTGTCACAACTGTACACAAAGCATTTCACCAACCTTTTAACATAGAACTCGCTGTGAGAAGAAAACACATATCAGGTTCTCACACGATCAAAGGCAAAAGCTTTGTTCCCACACAATGACATTTTTATCTATTGCGAGATTCGTGAATTACTCAGAGCTTTGAGTTTTTGTGGGAAAATAGAGGGACACATGTTAGGTTTTTGAATGGCAAAAACTCATTTTTTTAAAAAATGTCACGTTCTTGCATGCACCCATTGAATTCTGGGTACTCATTACATGTACACATGCATGCAACTATAGGTATATCGTCTTACAACTACATTTACTTTTCCAGGACAAAATTATTTTCTCTAATGAAGATTGAGGAATGAAGTTTTGTCCCAGATTTGTATGACAATCCACACTTGATCTATCTCCCACCTTTCCTGATACTATAAAAATAATAATTTGCATACAATATTATGTGCAAAATTGTTAACTTTATTAACCAATGTATGTACAATATTACCTGATACACAATACTATTACAAAATGTTATGAAAACAGCAATTAATCTGATAAATTATAAAAGAGCATTTAAAATGTGTAATAGCAAGAATTTCACACTTGAAAGTTGGCAAATAAATTGAAATCCGTAACATAGTGAAGAGCAAATAGCAACATTCATATGTGACATCACATCAATGAATTGCTTACACATCTACATGCACAGTATTATTGCCAAAAATTTTAAGGGCAGTTCAAAAGTAAGTACTACTAACATAATTGTTCCTTTAATAGCAAAATGTTAAAGATACCCTTATTAAAAAAGCAAGCCAACTTAATGACATTTACTACACTGTAAAGATGTAACTTCTCTTCATTGAATCATAGCACGTAATTTCAAAAGATTAAGTTTATGTTTTTTCAGGTGAAAGTAAAGACTCCCAATTTATAGTAGAAGGGTTTTCAGGAAGGATCCAACCAACTGGTATATTGGACTGCATAGATGCTTTGTCAGAAACTATAAATTTATCCCACGAGTGCCTGAAATGTAGTAAAAATTTTAAGCAAACAAACTTTAAAGAATAGTGATATTTTTACAACAAATATTTGTTTACAAAATAAATAATTTTTAAAGTGCAAGAACGTAAATCTCTCTACAATCTATGCATCAGTTATAATATTAATCTTCTGTTTATAAGCTTTACAAATTAAATAAATTTCATTAAATACTTTATGAAGAAACCGAACATCATCATACCCATTAAAATAAAGGAAATAATAGATTTACTTCTTTTGAACTTAAGAAAAATTACCTGATATTAATAAACGCTTCAACATTTTTCTCAGCAACTAAATAAAACTCTGGGAAACCACATGGTCTGTTCCCAAAGAGAAGTTTATCCCATCTTGAGAGTATCTGCCTTTCCCGTGACGCTTGTGACTGATCTCTTTCATCAACTGCTTCACTTAACATCACACGCATTCCTTGTTCTTCTATGTTATATTCCTTAAGTTGTTTAACCCATAATGTTCTTAGATTTTCTAATGAATAAACCAAAAGGAGACATATTATACAAATAGATATAATATCAAATAATTCTATCTGGAAGACACATTTACCTGCCACTTTTTCGAAGTGAATACCATCATCTGGAGGCACATGTTGGCCTTTATCAATTGCAGTTTTTGCCCTTAACTGCCTCAATTTAACTAGAGCTTCTAGAAGTAACAACTGGCGCCGACCTTCAGCTTTTTTTTTAAGAACTTCTGACAACACACTGTCTGCTTCTTTTTTTAAACTTTCCTCCTATTAACAAATAACAACTCATTACCAATAAAACAAAAGAATTGTAAACAAAAGGCGATACTTTACAGGTTGTCAGAGTTTCTCTGAACAAGATATTCAAGGGTTCTTACTCTTCTGTGGCGGTCAATGGTCTCTTGCATGAATTTGAGCCACATGTCTATCTTATGATGCAAAACTTGTCTTTTTTCACCACAAGCAATGTTTTCTTCTTTCTTCCTCTTCTTTCTAATGTACTTACATTCTCTTTTCTTGCATCGCTTTTTAAGAATTTCTTTAAGTATAGAGAGGTCAGGCAAATTCCCAATTTGATCAGAAAGCTTATTCTGGAGGGAAATAAAAAAAAGAAGAGAAAACACACACACACATTGTTTCATTAAAAAAAATCATTATTGTGAATATATATTTAAGAGAACAGGACATATCCTAAGGGCAACTAACAATAACGGTACTTTCCCAAAGGTATTTTAATTAACCGAGACCAAAACATTGTTATTAAAATTGTGAAGGAACTATTAGAATTCAAGATGAAGAACAGCACAAATCTTTTAGCACTTTGAATAGTTCTATCTGAGGAATGCAATTCTATCATAACTATCGATCATTAAGTTCATACAAAATTTCTAACTTCAGATATAAACAATTTCCACTAGAGCACTTACTTGTGTGTCAGGTGTATGTCAAAAGGATGATCATTAATTGCTTTCAAGTTGTGAATTATAACAATCTTTATAATTAAAACACCACTTACCTTCTTCTCAAAAAAGCTCTTACAATGGAGATTCCAGGATTCTGATGTCATGTTCTTGTAGTTTGAGTGTATCTTGTCTTTCAATACCTTTAATTCTTGCAGCAATGTAATACATTGCTTGAAAGCATTCTTTGCTTCCCAAACCTTCAATTATTCAAAAGGGCACATCAAAGTATGGTTCCATTAAATTAGAATAAAAACAACACAAAATTACACTTACCTTTATTAACTTTTTGGGAAGCCTTTTTGCTTTCTGCTCATAGCCCTTAGGAAGTAAACTCTCAATCCATGATGTATTTGTTAATGCCTTGTTTGCCTCTAGTTTAATTTCACTGGCCTCCTTCAATTTTGGAATGTCACTAAATGGTTCTTTCAGAGGAATATTATTATATTGCACATTGAACAGAAATGGATTTGAAGAACCTCCATCTTTGTTGTGCAGGAAACTTTGCCCATCAGTTTGGGCAAATGCATTACTTTGAAAATTAGGGGGTGGATATGGTGGCACTAAGAAGCTGGTAGTATGACTTTCAGCCAAGGTTGCATGACTATTTCCTTGATAGTTCATGTAAGAATTAATAAACATGTTTGGAGGAAGAATATTGTACACATGTGAAGATAAATTTACTTCATTGTGTTGAGAATTTAATGGCGGGTAAGATGATGTGGGAGTATTCTCTGCAGGTTTTGATTGCGAACCTTGGTACATGTTATAATTCTAATAAAAGCTGGCTAATTGAAAAGGTTACTTAAATTATTTTGACACTTGTTAAATGTTATAGATAAAAAGTTCATATGTTTCAACAATTAACTTAACTTAGTAAATATTAGTATAATGGTATTTAAGAGTACTGCATTAATTCTGAATCTGGTAACTGTGCTTTAGCTTCCTCTAAAACTTTCTGAGCAGTAGAATATTCTTCCTTCTCTGCCAAGTCACTTTCACTTTCAAGCAAAACTTTGAGTTCTTCAAATGCTTTCACAAGTCTTTTTTGACAATCTGGAACCATCATCAGAGATTCCCTAAGAACTTCTTCTTGTTTCTTTATCTCGTGTTCATCTTTCCCTGAGCAGAAACAAATTTTAGAAAGTAATATAACAACTTCATTTTGAGAATTAAACTAATATTGCATACTACAACGGGAAGAAGAGCAGATGTGTAGAAATTATTTCTCATATATCACTTTATGAACATCAGCAATTGTTAAAGAGTGTATCTTGTATTGTAAGTATGTGTATATTGTAAGTATTACAAAACTCCCATGTGTGAAACATTTTCTTCACCTTCACACTACCTAAAACTAAAAATTCTTTCTTTAATTTACAAGACGAAGCAAAACCCAGTACTACATACATACCTTGATCTTTATAACTTTGAATGCGCAGCCTCTGCTGATCAGCTTCTCTTTCATACATAGACTTTTCCTTGGCTAAACGCTTTACCACCCCAGTCTTGATTCGAAGAATTTTAATGCGAGGATCTGTCATTTCTGTTTATCTGTACAACATACAACAAACGCAAAACATGGTAGTCGATATAACTTCCTGAATTGAATAGTACAATAACAAGTGAAAAGCATTGCCTATACATAAAACTTAGAAGCTCCATGAATAATACGATGAATTATTCTGTGGTTATGATAAATCGTTAAACATTCTTGTCGTTTACTTTAACTCGTATTAATGAACACTGGTTGCTAGGCTTACGTTATTACCACGAAATTTCCGGTTCTGAGACAAAGGGTGCCAGTCCGCCTCCTGAATCCACGAAATCACACACACCTACATGGCAACAAAACTAGGGCGTTCCGGCCGGCCCTATAATCGGCCATGGTTGAATTCAATTTTTATTGGAACCGAAATTCTTTGCAGACTTATTGAAAGATTACGTCTTTCAAGTTATTAATAAAATTCTAATGTTTGCTTTAAAATAATTTCTTCTATACTATAAACCCCCACATCCGGTCAGGATTACGTAATATATATCATTCAATACGCAGGCTCATTAAAATATAGTTCGGATTAGATTCAGAACAATATTTTATTAAAAATAATATAAATTCTACATTTGACCGAGATATCTACACAAGTTTGACAGTTGTCCCAAAGATTGCGCCACAAAAACTGCATCAAAACTATCACAATTGCCTGGACCTGTAGGAAAGAAAAGCGACTTGTAAAGTTGTATGATTTGAAATGTTCGGAGTCTTGACGAAAAACGTTCAACTGGGCGTAAAGCTCAGGCGTAGAATGTCACTTAAGTAAACGAAATAGTTCCAGTTAAGAAGAATGTAAGATGAAACATTTATTGCAGTGGAAAATTGTCACTTCATTACTTGGACTTACTGTGTTCTTCTTCGCAGTTATCGTTGCTCTTCAAACCTTTCTCGAGGTACGTACGAACATCAATTTTTAAATCTAACCACCTTACTTGGTACGCCTGGTGCATACCACGGCCAATCGCTATTAAATATAGGTGGAATTTGTTCGTGTAATATTCGATCAACAGGTAGCTTAATACTCTTTATACTCTTTGAAATAAATATGGTTTAATATGAATACTCCTTGAACGAAAAGGCAGCATCGGCCCACATCTATATACTCTCTGCATCCCATAATTTTAATTTGCAGCAGGTTCAGTACGTCACTCGAACTAGCGCCAGGCGCGCTATCTTGCGTGAAAGTTTAGTGTTTCGTAGTATAGTCCAGGCCGTGTATAGGCCGCACTAGATTCGCAATACGGCAGCTTAAACAATTTCCTGTCGGAATAGCCAACTTATGAAACTATTACTTGATCATCCACACATCCTGTGTTCTGTGATCTACACTGCTCGTGCGGTTGAGAGACTGTTCACTGTTCGATAATGCATGTCTCGTTTTTTGTTAGAAATAAAAAAAGATGTTCATCTATAAACGAATATTAACTCTGTGAACAAGTTAATTAAGAGTTACCATTATCAATAGGTGTGGACAAAAGAGACGTTCAGAAGTGTCTAGTGCAAATGAAAAATATAACCTGAAAAGTGATGTGGTCAAATTTCTGTGTTAATAATTATTATCAATTTCAAATGGTAAATAAATATGTTATTAAATAAATATTTCTAACAAATATCCTCACAGGTGAACCTTTCTTCTTTAATAATTATCAATTTCTTAATGATTTATAAATCAATTATGTTCAATATATTGAACATTAATAAATTCCACAATTATTTAACTTAATTCAATTTTTATATATGGTAATTTTTAAGTGACCTAATGAATTGTTTTTAACAGTCTAATGATGTGGAAATTAATGCAAATGCATCCATTTTATTTAACTGTGTAATTATTCATTACCTTTTAAAAGAAAATATAAAAAAAAAAAAAATAGACAATCATCATTAATGTAACAAAGTCTTCGGTAACTTGTCTGTTGTTACCGGGGACAGTTTCTCTCTTTATACATATTTCTTCTCCATTTCAATGGAGTTTGATACATAAGATTGGGATATTTATGGAAATAAATAGAACTTTTTGGTTTTGTAAGTTATTTATTGAAATAGGAATATCACAATGAATATAAATGACACCGTAAATATGTAGTTGCATAATAATATTGAATTCTCTACAATGTTATTGCAAGTACATTACTATAAACTACTACCTAAACACGCAGTAATTACACCAGATAACACACTGATTCACTTGTTAAATAATTCACATGTAAATAATTTCACACACCAGTTTCCATAATAAATGCATGCCAAATAATTCCCAATAGGCAGCCATGCAGTACAGTATTAATGTACTTATTACACCAGTACATGCTCTTGTTGTGTTTATAGGAATTGTGAAAAAATTCAAGATATTCAAAGTAAGACAATGGATATTTTCAGAATTAAAAATAGTGTAATGTGTTAAAGAAATTCGAAATGCACGTGGGATTTAAAGAGAGAAACACGGTGCCACTTGCCTAAAATCATTTTTATAAATAATGTCACAAATGCTTTCCATCAAATAATGTTAAAACAGGTCACAATGAACTGAAACAAAATTAAAAAGACCATTTACATATATGTTTAAATATGCGAGACAAGTTCTTGTGTGAAAACTAAGAATGATTTGGAATAATAATGATAATAGTGAAGATTAAGTAAATTGAATATATGGTATGCACCTCTCTGTATGGGAAATTATTCTTCTGAAGGGTTAAAACAAATGTCAGAGATAAACTATGTTTAAGATGTTACAAAATCAATAATTTCTATTGACGATTAAAGAAAAAGATTATCATGTAAAATTGTGTCAACAAAACTGGCTCCAATAAAAGATTAAGAGGGGCTAGTTCAGACACATTTCAAATGCTGGGAAACAAAAAGTTATTATTATATCAATCATGCACCTACTTCATGCAATACAACATTCGTCAATAACCATAAGGTTAATGCTTTACCTAAAATCATACCAAGCTATGCATCACGTTAAACGTTTTTCCAAATAGATGGAGTATGACAATTCAGATACAATGCATAGTGTATTCTTGTGTAAATGCATAATATAAATAAATAGTTAATTCCATGATTTTGATAATAAATGATGAATTACTGTCATGATAAAACTTTTTGAAATATAAGAAACATTGTTGTAATGAATATCGTACCCCTATTATCCCTTACTGTCATTGACACCCTCTTCTCCAGAAATGTTCTCCAAATTTATTATGATTTCATCGTCTGAAACATCTCAGATTTCTTTCCTCCAACATTCTTTTATTATTCATTCTGTGTGCTACACATAATTGTTCCACTTTTATGGAGTCACCTACAAGGATATATGTCAAAAAAAAATGATATGATATTGGATTCCATATTACAACTAAAATTACTGAGATAAATTTCAAAAATAATAAATATAATAATAAGCAATAAGGGCTACACAAAGAAAAGCAACGAAATACAAAAAATGTAAAATACCTGCATTCAAGTGTTAAATATTCTTTAGAAATGTTAGGCACACCTAATATAATACTTCTTCCCAAACCTGTTCAATTCTTTCAATACCACTGCCTGACCTTGAAACTATAACATCTTGTCTCAGACTGTTCTAAGGCACTGAAAACACAGTGGTAAGGAGGATGGCAAAATACTTGATGCACCTTATCTTTTAAAGGTTTGTCAACAATACATCTAGAAAAAAGAAACCAATCCATCTCAAACATATTTTCTTCAATAAACTTTTTCAAAATGCAAATTATATATGAGAGCAAACATTTTTAATTGACTACTTAAAAGTGCATAGTTGCCTTGAGAGAACGACAGTGGCATTATTTGGTGGCACCATGCCTTGTAACCACCTCTATAAACAATGTATTGTTAAAATAATTTATATTTTAAATTAAAACTTTAATGTTTAATAGTTACTTACCACCAAATAATTTTTTTTTTTTTGACAATATGTTTTCTTCCATCTATTACAAATGAAGCATTGTCAATTATGATTAGGCAAATCCCCACAATTTTAATGCCAGGAATTAACTGAGCTTGGATCCATCTTTGGAAATTTGCAAAAACAATTTAAATATTGATTTAAGAATGAGTTTATTACTTTGACCATAATGAAAATTAATAATGCACTTGCCTTTCGATATTTTCACTGTTCATAGCACAGAGTTAATTCTGACTCCTCTTCAAATCTGTGCAAAAATGAAAATTGCCTCTTATGAACAAAAGTTATTTCACTGTCACCTCCATTCAGAGGAAATTGTCTCTTGCAGTTCTGTTTGGGTGTGGTCAGGGCTTCTTGTATTTTGTCTTTGTTGATAATTGTTTCAACAAATATCACACCCAATAACTTGAAAAAAGAAAATCGGATTTATTACTATAATACACAAATAATGATAATTAACAGTTAAAGATAATCAACAACTACACTCATCACTATTTTAATTAAGAAAAATTACACTTGTCAGTTTTAAAATATAAGATTTAGAAAAAAAAAAATCACATTAACCTTACCTGTAAGACTTTCACCACCCCTGTTATCAAATAAGTGTGTGTGACATGGACTCCTTCCACAATCCACAAAATAAATTCACAATACACTTTTCAAGGAAATTGAAAGAGCATTATCCTTGATGACAAAGTTCAGGTGCAGTTCTAGTTGGGCTATCCATTAGTTTCAAATTATTAATAAATAGTATTCAGAAAATTAATAATGACTATAATAAAATTGGTAAATCGGAACTTGGTTACTTTTACTACTAAAATATTACAACTAACTTCACAATGATTACTGATGAAAAACAATTGGAAAATCATAAGTAAAAATCAAAAATGCCTAGGCCAAAACTGTTAATTGCAGATTTAAAAAAAACGGCAAATCGCTACCAAAAATAGCAACCTCACATGAATGGCTTTTATATGTTGGCGGAATCTACAGAAGGAGTCAATTTTTTGTTGAAAACTGAAATAGAAAAAATGTCACTACTACGTAAACATAATATATAGAGTGTAATTGTGTCAAGGTTGGCAGCGGCTTGGCTTTTAATAATAATAATAATAATAATAATAATAATAATAATAATAATAATAATAATAATAATAATCTATATATTTAAAAAAATAAGGTATTCTGCCATGGCTTCGTTTTGAGCTTCTACAGGACCGATTGTTGTATTTTTTCTATTAAATGAAAGAATATGATCCCTAGATGTGTTATCAGATAATGTTTGTGTTGATTCACCACCATTTACGGTGTAAATTAATTAATTAAATCATTCTTTAATAGTACGCTTATCAATAGTCAATTGTTTTCTTTCAAAGGGTGACAGTTTCAAAATCGATATATATGAGTCGATAGATGTGTGTTCACGCTGCTTGATGTTTTGTTTTGATTGTTGAGATTTGTTTACAATTCGTCAGGGTTTGTTTCAGTGTAATAATTTCATTGTGGTGTTGACAGTTTGCATGTATTTGCTTCTGTGGTGTATTTTGTAGAGAACATTCGCACAGTAGGTTTTGTTCGGTTTTACTTCAGTGAAGTTGTTTACAGGTTATGTCGAATTCCGAATCGTTGTCCACGCGCCCCAAAAGACGCAAACGTTCATTAACTGGACGCAGGGAAAGAGAAAGTCAGCGTAGGTGTCGTGATAGTGAGGTCATTTCGTTTTCTATTGGGTCATTGTCTATGAAATGTCAGTTTTGTTTTGCTTTGTACTTTCCATGTGAGAGAAATTCTGCAAACGATTTACTCTGTGTTGCTTAAATGGAAAAATAAGTATACCTTCGAGCAATATACCAGAAGAAATCAAACAGTTGTTTATAGGAGATGATGACACATCAAAAAACTTTAGAAATAATATCTTTCAGTATAATAGAGCTATATCTTTTGTGCCGATATTACATTGTCATGAGCCATAAGAGTTCGAAATTTTGGGAACTCCACATCACAGAATATCTTCGTTATACCCTGAAGATCCAAACAATGCAATATATTGTGAACATTAATCTGGGTACAGTATTTTACATTTATCTCAGATCTCACCGTCAAATTTTGACGGGTTCTCACTAGTAATAATAATAATAATAATAATAATAATAATAATAATAATAATAATTTTTTTGGCCTGGGGATGGTGTGAAAAATCTCTACCAGACACCTAGAGAGCCGTGTGGCCGTTTCCCTAGGTAGTGTGAGGCTCGCACCCACTAAAAAACACAAACCCCGTTTCTTCTTGGCCTTGTCCACTCCGGTATCGCTTCTTCAGCATTTCATCAGAGTGGGGCCGTGTTCTTGGCCTATAGGCTTCTCTTCTGTCTTTTGTAGTTTGTCAAGCGTATTTTGTCTTGTGTCGTCGGTTTTGTTTGGTGGGTCTAGTTTGTTCTACGGTTAGTCGTGTTGTGTATTGTTTTCTCGTCGTTTTTCTTCTGTCTCAAGATTCGTGTCACGTAGTCTGCGATCGTGATCCAATTTTCACGGCTGTTTAACATCTTGTCCACCACGTTGTCTGGATTGATGTCTCCTAGCTTTGTTTGTACCTCGTGCTTTAGTACGTGCCATCTCTCGCATTCGAAGAATGTGTGCTGGGCATCGTCCTTAGCGTGGCCGCAGTACGTGCAGTCTGGTCTGTCCACTTTAGCCATCCGGTGTAGGTAGGCTCGGAAGTGTCCATGTCCCGTGAGAAATTGGGTGAGATGAAAATCTGTTTCGCCGTGTTTGCGTGTTGTCCAGGGCTCAACTTTGGGAATGAGTCTGGCTGTCCACCTGCCTTTGTCTTCGTTCTCCCATCTTCTCTGCCACTGTCGAAGAGTGCGTTTCCTTGCCTTTCTTCGGGCGTCTGTCGGGTTTGTCAGAGGTTTCTTGTCGTATAGATCCTTTCGTTCTTGTGCCAGTAGATCGATTGGGATTACTCCCGCGACCACAAAGCTAGCGGCATCCGAAACTGTTCTATACGCACTTGTTATCCTCAGGGCTCCTCTTCTCTGCACGGATGTCAGTTGTTTGGAGTACCTTTCGCACCTCAGCGCGTTGGCCCAGATCTCTGCGCCGTATAGCATGATGGATTGTGCTATGGAGAGCAGGGTTCGACGCTTATTGGGCTTTGGGCCCTTTGTGTTGGCCATAAGTCTCTCCAGGGCTGTTACAATCTTTGCGGCCTTTTGTGATGCGTTTTTTATGTGTTCCCAGTAGGTGAGTTTGCGGTCCAGTGTCAGCCCGAGGTATTTAACACTTTTTGCCGCATGGATACGGTGCCCTTGTATTTCCATACTCACCACGGGGTCCAGTCGGCGTTTTGTCAAAAGGGTTATCTCCGTTTTGTTTATGGCCAGTTCTAGTTTGTGGTCTGTCATCCATGTCTGTATTCGTCTCATCGTCTGGTTCAGTTTTATTTGTAGGCCCTCTAGCGTGCGTGCAGTGATGATTGCTGCAAGGTCGTCCGCGTATCCTACAAGAAAGATGCCATCGGGCATTGTCAGCTTGAGGATGGCGTCATAGTTAGCATTCCAGAGGTCTGGTCCTAGGATGGATCCTTGCGCCGCTCCTGCCGTCAGTCGCTTGCTTTTCTGTCCGTCCTCGGTGTCGTAGATTAGAAGTCTGTCTGTCAGGTAGCTGCTCAGGATGCGCAGTAGGTACGTCGGTACATCAAAGTTTCCCAGAGCCTCCATGATATCGTCCCAGCGCACAGAGTTGAATGCATTGCGCACATCCAGAGTGACGACCATGCACAGCGGTCTGGACCAGTGGTTGCCCTCTTCCGTTTTGGCTGCTGCGTCTGTTATTTTCCTTATGGCGTCCGAGGTTGATTTGCCTTTTGAAAAGCCATACTGCGTGTCTGAGATAGGCCTCCTGCCTTGTCGATTGCAGACTGGATGCGGGATTTCAGAAGCTTCTCGAGGAGTTTGCCCGTTGTGTCGAGCATACACAGTGGTCTATAGAATGTAGGGGAGTGTTCCTGTTCTTTGCCCTTGCTGATTAGTACAAGCCTTGCCTTCTTCCATCTTGAACAGAACTTACCCTCCCTTAGGCTCGCATTGTACATATTCAGCAAGAGGTGTGGGTGGGAGTTTGCCAGTGTCTTCAGCGCCTCCGCTGGTATTTCGTCTGGCCCGGGGGCCTTTCTGTTTTGTAGGGAGCTTGCCGCTGTTTGGAGCTCTTCCTTCGAGAAGAGGGGGATATCGCTCTTGTTTATGCGGAACTCTGCTTATTTTTGCCGGGTGCATTGGGAATAGTGCCACTATGTTGTCCATGGTGGTTGTGTCCATGGTCTCCGGCGACCGGCCAGCTCCTAGTTTCTTGGTGACTAGTTTGTATCCTAGTCCCCAAGGGTCTTTATCCACGTCCTGCAGTAGCTCCTCCCATTTTGCTATCAGCAATCGCTTTTCCTAGTTTTTTCTTCGCCTGCTTGTATGCCCCGGTCTTCTCGTTTGCCTTGGCGTTCTTCTTGGCGCGCTGGACTTGGCGTTTGAGATGAAGGCATTCCCTCCTCAGGTCTGCTATCTCATTCCACCAATACACGGGCCTTCGGTTGGGGAGATTTGATTTGCGTGGCATCGAGGCGTTACACGCTTGTATGATCATCTCCACTAGCTTGTCCAAGGTGATGTCGTCCGTCTGGTTAGCCACTTCTTCTAGTGCGTCTTTTGTCTTGTCGATTTCCGTTTTAAATGTTGTCTCGTCCATTTTGTCGGTGTTCCAAGTTTTAATAATAATAATAATAATAATAATAATAATAATAATAATAATAATATTTATTGAGTCACATATACAATTACAATCGTGTATGACGAGTCAAATATGATGTATATGGAGGGAGTACAGTTGCATGCATCTTCTTGAGTGCAGCAAGTGAAATTACATTTTTTACCAACACAAATCGAAACGAAACTACCCTAAATTGAGTATGAATACATGTTCTCATCCGATAGTGATATTTTTCAAAAGTTGTCCCGTTAGTTGGTCTTTTTAGCTGGCCAGCACTATATGACAACAATGTCTTGTTAAACAATGGAAATACACTTCTAATAGCCCGTTGTTTAAACTCCGTACTTAAACGAACAAAACATGTGAAATTATTATATGAATGTGGTTCCATATTGTAAATCACGTGGATACAACGAATGATAGTTGGTTCAGACCTGATGGAGGAGGTTCGATTTTGTATGACAAACTTCGTTCAATAGTTTCGGTAAATCCATAGTTTCTTGTGTTCTAGTTAATGCAATTTAAAAAAGTTCTTACCTGGAAACTCAAGAGGCATTTCTCTGGAATTCATATTTTCTTCTAGATTAACTACTTTCAAAATTGATCTTGTTGCTTGAATTTCTTAAATAGTAATAGAAAATGTCTAGTTATTCTTGAATATTGGTGATTTTGTCCCCGATGTTTCAGGAATATCTCGATTCGTCAAGACCTCGTGCGGCATCTCAAACTCATTTGCAAAATATTTCATTGAGTGGTAAGCATACATTTCGTAATCTCTTAAATAATATTTTAACCAGTGTAACCAGTGCTCATTTTTATGGAATGCTATTTTTTGTTCAGATGTCAACGTTCCTGTCATTATTTGGTGGACACCATTCACAGGTGAGATAGCACTGTTCAGAAAGTGCGGAAATGCTGAATGCTTTTTCACAGAAGATCGGAAGTTTGCGCAGCATCGTCTCAAGAAGGTGATAACTAATTTCAACAATTAAAAACTAGTGGTACTACAACAGCACATTTACTTGCATTACTTGTTACGGAAACTTAATATAATATTGCAAATTTCTGAGACACAGCTTAAGCTAACCTCGGGGGATGGAATAAAATCAGGCGCGGCTCGTCATTAAAGGCTGTAAGGCGGAGCCTCTCCTGTGGAAATCGCCGCCCAAAAGAAATTTAAAATTATATTTATAAGTGCATTTATTTATTAATAATGGCTTTCTGAGTTACATTCTGCAACAGTCATATTAACATTTTTGTTTGTGAGTTCGATAACGGTCGTCCGTAATGCATTTGAAGCTGTTGACAGGGAAGACAAAAGCGTTAGGCTCCCACTTCATTCCGCCATAAGGCCTGTGTAAAACGACGAGGCGTGACGTCATGCATTCACTGTACAGGCTTACCGGCGGACAAAGGCTGTGGCCAGGCAGTCTTCAAGGATGGGGCGTAGGGTCTGAAGAAGGGCGTGCTCACAAGATATAGAACGATTTTCCTAAGGATGAATCAAAGTGACAGCTAGTGCTGGCAACATAACTGAAGGTTCTGCGGTCGTTTTGACCTCGAGCCCGTTACACTCCCTACCTGCATTCGTTCGTTTGCAGTTGGCTAACTTGCAAATGGCTTCGACGCTTCCTTTTGTGATGTCCTCGTCCGACAAAAATATAGTGCGCCGCGAGAAATAATTGAAATTAGGAAGTGCAGTGTTGTGTGCTCTTCTATAAAAATTATTTTTTTCTTTATATATTACATTGAATTTACTTTTGTGTGATAAATATTATGTTTATTTTAAAACCGAGACTTGAATGCGAGATGCGTACGGTTGCAGGTATTTCCGGCTTATAATCATTTTTCTTTCTATTTACATTCGTGGCAGTTTTCTTTTACTGATTGTGAGAGCATGTAAAGAGATTTTCCACATACGAAATTAAATTTAAATATTTCTTGACTCGCGTACGTGCATATACCTCAGCAAAACTTAGACTTCTGCATAGGGACGTTTTCACAGGAGCCATAACCTAACACTTTACGAAGAGGCGTGGCTGGACAGCTGTCGCGGTGGAGGGACACTTCTCTGAAATATATGTGATGTTCACTTGTTTTCGCGAACTGTCACTTTGGCTCATCCTTAGGAAAATCGTTCTATAGCATTACTACGCAGCTCAGCGAGTAGCATTGAGAATCAACTAGTTTTCTCAATTCGCGATAGGAGCACAACTCCCTTATGCCTGTATCGGAAGAGATTATGTATAGAAATATAATGCATGCAATGCAATGTAATGCAATGCATTTGCAGCCTTCCCTATTTAGAAAATCACGAGCCACGACTGAATAAAATAATGAATACCAAATGTATAATAAGAATACATGACATAGCATGAAAATATCTGTATTAATAATTTCGAATATACACATAAGTGGACCAAAAATGGCTCAATGGGCAATTACTGAAAAAGGTGGTTACCTAAAAAAAAGGTCATAAAAACTTTTTCTTTGGGTATATTGTTTGTACTCAGACACTAGATAAAACCTCAAGTTTTCGACCTCCCAGACCTGTGCTTACTCCGAAAGACTCAAAAAGCCCCTATTTTTCTGACGTTTTTCGGTTTTTTCTCTAAGACTAACTTTAAGTCCTGTAGAAAAAGATTCAAATAAATTTTAAAGAGGATAAAAGTTCTACAAATTTTGTATAAAACATTTCTTTCGAAACCAACTTCCTGCAGCTTGTTGGTCGCTCAAAGACGCTAGTGGCGCGCCAGGCCCAAAAATTCTCACGAAGTTGACGGATTGTGTTAATATGCCTTAATCTTGACGTGCGAGCAAATCCAGTCTAGACAAACCTTTTACGGATTAATGGATTTTACGATCTAAAATTTGAGATCGTATTGTTGAGATGATGCCAGTTCAATACTACAGAATAAAAGTGGGAACGAAATTTTTAACACGTTCACTGCCAAGCGCATTCTCGCTATACTACGCCTCGGTATACAGTTTTTTTGTGTACGTTTCTGTGCCATCAGTAATTGACACACTTCTATACACGCTAGATCATTGAAACTTTTATAATAGAATTATATTTATTTACAAAAATGTACGAGTCCATGTGGACTCACGGGAACGCAGCTGTTAAGCTAAGACTAGCCAACGCATGAGAGCATACGGTCTCGTAGTAAAAAAGAAATTTCTCTACCAGACCATATGGTCTCGCATGGCAGTCAACGTGTTAAAAAAAGAGAAAGAGCGAAAATATTCAGACAGGATGGTTTCTGAACTCCAACCCTCCGGGTAGAAGTCTAGTACATTTGCCTTGAGCCGCCGCCGATGAACGATTGAGCGAACAACTACTTTGTTTATTGTGTTATATATTGAGGTGGCAAAGTCATGGGATACCTCCTCCGTGTCAGACCTCCTTTTGCCCGGTGAGGTGATGTTAGATGTTCCAGGGAATATTAGATGGGATTCATGTCGGGCGATCTGGGTGGCCAAATCATTCGAATGAATTGTCCAGAATGTTCTTCAAACCAATCACGAACAATTGGGGCTCGGAGACATGGCGCAATGCCTACCATGAAAATCCGACGTTATTTGATAACATTAAGTCCGTGAGTGACTGCACATGGCTTCGAAATAGGTGAACATAATCACTGGCTGGAAGGTCAATTCAGCGTGGTCGAGACATCATTGATAGGAAAGTGTATCAGTTGGGCGAGGAGATCCAGTCCATTGCATTTAAAGGGAGCCACCCACCAGCTTGCACGGTGCCGTGTTGACGAGCATCGCGATTATCGATTTGGTTTGGGGGCACTTTTCACCGCCTTATTCGGCTATACCCTTACTGGAAATGTGCAGGGAAGGGAAGACGCCAAAAAAGTTGCAAACTTTTGCAATCTTCGAAAATTGAGAATTAACAGACAAAATTGGACCTATTCCACCTTTCTAAGTGTGTTTCACTGAATTTTTACGAGAAACTTAAAAGAAAAACATTAGAGCCATTTTTGAAAAATGTTCAGGGGGCTTCATATGCGAGTAAAATACCACCAAACTTTAATGAATGTTTTTCAAAATCGCAGAGCTTCGAGTGACGTCTGATCGACGGGGTTTATTCAGTTTGGAACTAGAGGTGCTAAAGAATGGCACAGACTTTCTCGGACCAAATTTTTCTAATTTTCTTGGTGTGTCCTGGCTTTAAGATCTTGCAACATTCTCTGACCAGCTGCCATCTATCGTCGCCCAAAGTACATTTTTTGACAGTTTCTTAACATTTTGCTTTCCTAGTACTACAACCGAATTATTACTTCAAGAATATTAAAGAAGAGTAGAAACTCATCCGAAATAGAAGTTTGCAGTGAGAAGTTCGTAGCCGTTTTTGAGAAAATGGCGATTAAGTTTTACTGTAAATGCAAAATTTGAAGCCCTTTTTCTCGGAAATCTTCGAAAAAGTAAAGTAAAGTTCGAAATGTGAATTTGAAGTTGTTTGCAGCACTTCTACTCACAAATGTAATAATGCAAACAAATGGATGGAAATGCCAATATTAACGGCGTAAGAGGTATTTCACAAAAATTACATTTGTGAAATTTTTGAAAAAGCAAAAGAATACCCCAAAATGAACTTTACGTCTTATAAAACAGTTCAATTAGCACTATCCATTAGAAATATTGAAGAAACAATTTGGAGCCATTTAAAAAAAAGGAATTTATGTGGTTCTGAAAATGCGGAAATTTGAGCTCATTTTTACAGAAAACTTGCGTTTTCGAGAAACTTTATTTGACATTATTTAAAGCGAATGTACTCATAAATACAATAACGTGAAGAAATCGCGTCTAATGTAAATATTACCGACGTGAGAGACAGGGCAAAGAAATTACATTTTTGTAACTTTTGAAAAAACAAATGAATAGAGCAAAATGGCGTTTATGTCATCGGATAGGGTGCATTTGGTACTAACTCTTCCAAAACTTAAAAAAAAAAAATTGGAGCAGTTTTTGAGAAAATCTTGTTTTCGTATTTTTTTAAAAATGCAAATATTTCACGCTCTATTGTACGAAAACTACAAAGATTTTCCAAAAAATGTACATTACCTTTATGATACAAGAATTTACGATCAACAAATTTCGTGTGAAGGAAAAATCTCCATCTTCAATTTCATAGTTGTAGGAAGACGCCGGAAAAAATTCAAAATTTTGCAATTTTCGAAATTTTTAAGAGTTTAGTGTGAAAGTCGGACCTATGCCACCTTTATAAGCGTATTTTACTCTATTCTTACAAGAAATTTAAAGAAAAAATTTGGAGCCGTATTTGAGAAAGTTTTGAAGATGTCCGAGAGGCTTTATGTAAAGTACCCCGAAATATTGAAGAATGTGTTTCAAAATCTCCAAGCTTCAACCTAAGCCAGATGACAGGGCTTTCTTCAATTTGGAAAAGATTGTACACATGGTTTAGGCGGTAGCAGTGTTCACAGACGAAATGACGGATGGACGGATTTTTTTTGGGGGGGGGGGAGAAAAAAGAAGAAAAAAAACTTTTTCGGTATCAGGGGACCCCAAAACGTGTATTTTTGTTGAAATCGCGAAATCGATTTTCCGCAACATTACATAACTTTATACTACGTATATTAATTACTCTATATACGTATGCATACGAGAAAGTAAAAAATCTTGTGCATAATCTCGGCGCTAGTGTTGTTCACAGAAGACAGAGGGACAGGCAGACGAACGGACGTATAGAAAAAACAAACTTTTTCGGTATCAGGGGACCCCAAAACATGTATTTCCGTTGAGATCTCGAAATCGATTTTCCGCATCATTACAGACTTTTATACTACGTGTATTACTTGGCATATACGTACGTATACGACTAGATAACGAGTGGTGCTACTGAATTACACATACTTTCTCCCACCAGTTAGTTTTCTAATTTTTTTCATCTATTGCCGCCCTAAATAATTTTTTTTTTTAAGTTTCTCAATTTTTCGAATTCCTAATGGTAAAAACAAATTTTACTTTAAGGGCCGGTTTCACCAAGCGAAGAGTAAGAGTTTACTCTGGAGTAAATCATGTTTACACGAGAGTTAATATAGAAGAGTAAAAGCTTGACCTACGAGGGAATTTTTGTGGAAAAATTTGAGTCACTTTTTAATAAAATAAACTGAAAATATAAATAAAAATGCAAAATTTGAATCTCTTTTTCAAAGAAATCTTTTGAGTTTTCGAAAACTTTTATTGAAAGTCATTTGAAGCACTTCCATGCACCAATGCAATAATGTAAACAGATCGTTGGAAATGTGAATATTATCAATGTGAGAGATTTTTTAAAAATGTGTAATTTTTGACAAGCAAACGAATAAACAAAAATGAATTTTATGTCTTCTTAAACTGTGCAATTACATTGGCTGTTCGAAAAGTTTGAAGAACAAATTTTGAGCTTTTTTTTGAGAAAATTTAGTTTTAGCGTTTCTGAAAATGTAGAATATTGAGCGTGTTTTCACAGAAATGTTTTGAATTTTCGAGAAACTTTATAAGACATCATTGGAAATATATGTACTCGTAAATGCAATAATGTAAACTTAGTGCTGCTAATGTAAATATTAATGACGTGAGAGGCAAGACAAATAACATTTTTGTAATTTTTGAAAAAACAAAAGAATATGGCAAAATGGACTGTAAGTCATCTCATTAAGTACATTTAGCACTATTGCTACCAAATGAATTGGAGAATATATTTGAAGCCGTTTTCGAGTAAATCTTTTTGTTCTCTCTTAAAATACCAGATATTACATGTGTTATTGTGCGAAAACTTCCTTCTGTGACCTGAATTTTTTATAAGCATACTTTGAACTGTTCTCTCAAAAAAATAGAAGAAACAATTTAGCACCATTTTTGAGAATATATAATGTCCTTTTGTTATATCTAGCGCCCCTTTTCTTATTTTCAAAATTGTTTTCTTTTTGGTTTTAGTAGACCCTACTGTAGATGGGAAGAAGTGTTCCCAAAAGCTAACTCTGCGACTGTGTTTTAATAAATTTTAAAACTTGTGATTTTTGTGGTTTCATCATTTATGTAAACATATTTATTGCGGAAAAACTCAAATTTTCTGCCGCCACCACTGAATTCGAAAATATCATTTGGTCTTGAATAAATAAACAAACAAACAAAAATTTACAATGTCCCTTTCAAATTAGAGGGACTGCACCAAATTGATCAGGGAATATGAGTTTTGGTGAACATTCAGCAAACTGTTTAAATGCTATTGTTGTGAACAAATACATGGGCAGGCAATGCCGAAAATTAATTTTTTGGTATTAAGGAGTTAATCCTAGTACTCTTGAATGCAAACTATGCTGTAATTGTATTTCTTCTCAATTAATATTTCATTTCCATATTCATAATATATTATAAAACTATTCTCTCTCTCCCAATACCTTTTGACCCTCCCTTCTCTCATTTTCAAAATCCTGACTGAATATAGAGAAGCTTTTGTAGAACTATAAACAATATTTTGTTACTTTTGTATTTTTTCACGTATCATTTTTATAGGCTGTAATGTTCTATGGCTCAAAGTTTGATGTGTTGGATTTGCCATTACCACGAAATGCGTCTTCATTTAGTTGGGCACTATTTCATGAAGAATCTCCAAAGAATACTCCGGTTTTATCTCATGAAAGTGCATTGAATCTTTTTAACTTCACAGCCACTTTTAGCAGATGGAGTAGTTTTCCTCTGACATTACAATATTTGCAAAATTTGGATATGCTGACTAGTAAGTTCATAAAATATCCTCATAAACTTATAATATTTAAAATATTTTTATGAAAAGAGTTTTTTATTATTATTAGATATGTAAACTGCATGTTAATATTATTATTGTTGTTATTATTATTATTATTATTATTATTATTATTATTATTATTATTATTATTATTATTATTATTATTATTATTATTATTAGGTCACAAGTACCTATTGCCTTTGAAGAAAAAAAATACTCTTCTTCAAGAAATAGCTCCTGTTTTGTATATTCATTCTGATTGTAATACTCCATTGGAACGAGATGCCTATGTTGTAGAAATAATGAAGTATATTGCTGTGGATTCCTATGGATCATGCTTGAACAATAGAAAGCTGCCCCCCAGGTGAGATAATTTTTGCAATCACTTTTAACTATTATCACGTACGAGTGTTCTAATGAACAGGAGTAAAATAATTATGTTTTTTGCAGTCTTGCTGATCCCTTGGAAAGCTTAGAATCAGAAGAGTTTTTTCATTTTGTGGCAAGATACAAATTTACTTTAGCATTTGAAAATTCAATTTGTGATGATTATATTACTGAAAAGCTCTGGAGACCTCTAATAGTTGGCTCTATTCCTGTCTATTTAGGATCGCCATCTGTTCGTGTAAGTTACTTGGTGTTAGTAATATCAATTTTATTTTTATAAAGAATATTCTATACAATCCTGCTTCTTCTAATTGCAAAGTGTAATATTCATTTGTTTGAATTGTAGTGTTGATCTTGTTCAAATGTTTGTTATAAGGTATGTCCTTAAGTTTTACCCTTCCCCCTTTGTATTTTTTTTAGTTACTTGGCTTTTAAAAAACATTTTCATTGGCACTGGCCATGGATTATTCTAAAAAACTTGTCATTTTGCTCTCTGACTAAGGTGACCAACTCGAAACATTTTCTGAAAGGGCATTAAAATACAGATTTTGTCAGGAGTGTTATAAATTTATTTTCTAGATCTCATTAATAAAATATTTTGTTATTTCTCACTCAAATGGAAGCAATTTTATTCCTTCAAAAGTAAGAGCTATTTCCATTGTTTACTGACTCATTTTGTAGATTCATTTGCAAAAACTGTCAAAAACAAGCTTTCAATTACGACATTCACAAAAATAAACTTAAGCAGGCGCGGATTGCTAGAATATTATATTATATTATATAATAAATTATTTATCATGTTTAGGATATATATTATAGACTAGAGAAAAAGAGTGAGAGAAAATCCCCCCCCCCTCAATTTACTTTCTGGATCCGCGCCTGACTTAAGGCATAATCATGAAACGTGATCAGGATATTTTGAACTCAAATAACAAAACAAAAGCAAAGTGAAATATAGTAAAAAATACGACTACCTTAATTAGAAACCTTGTAAAGAATGTTGTTTTAAAAGATAACGATAGATATGTGAACGATCCGGCAACAGTGGCTATTCTCTTCAACCAAACTTTTTCGCGAATTGCTGCTGATCTCACAACTTTGCAGGCGTTCGTTTTCGAAACTTGTTCCTATAAAATTCTCAAAATAAGCGGTCAACTAAAAAATAAATATTCTGACGGTTTAGAGGAATTTCCGTATTGTTTGTTAAAGACGTGTGTGCCTACCATTATACACCCAAGTATTTAATGCTTCCTTATGCACTAGAACTTTCCCAGGTATTTTCAAAACAGCTAAGATTAAGCCACTCTTCAAAAACGGCAATAAATAATGAAATTGAAAATTGTGTCTCTTTTGTCAATATTTTCAAAAATATTGGAGAGACTTTCTTTACGTACGAATGGAAACCTTTCTCAATGAACATGAAGCGTTTTCAAATTGCCAACATGAATTTCAAAAATCAAAATCTTGGGAAACAGCCATATTTTCTTTTCTTAAAGATGTCGCTCTAAACGAATCGAACAAACGAATCGAATTTAAACATTTTTAGACGTTTCAAAAGCTTTGGCGTCATTAATCATAACTAGGGAACGGATTTTATTGTAATAAAAAATGCAAAATATGTACTATATATGCGTTTATTTTTTCCATAACATGTAAGAAAAATCGATATTTCAAATTATAAATAATTTAGTTTAAAATTTGTTGAGGCTGCAAAATATTGAGAGAGCTTTTTTTGAAGAGATTGTGCCAAGGAAACTGCTTATCGTCTTTACGTGCAGTCTTGTCACGAGGGAAGTCTCTGAAAACGACCAATATCCAGGCCGTTGGCATTCCTCGGCGTAAGAATCATTAAGTATTGAAGAAATTGTCAGAGTTACCTGTCTGCGCGAAAAGGAAATCGCTTTCCTTCTGGTTTTCTCACGGAATTCCTGCGTGTGAACTAGGTTTTCGCGTCAACCATGCTTCACGAATCATACAGATCTTGAGTCGCAATACCAACCTCAAATCACTAAATTGATTTTTTGTGCGCTCGATTCATGCGCATGAATTACCAGCTTTTTACACGAGCGAGGCGAGTCGCTCCGAAACTGCTCGGTTTCTCTGATTTTCAAACAACGTGATTTCGTCGCATCCTAAGTAGAAAGAGTTGATTTCTGAGAAGTTTGAGCCGGCGGCGCTAGCCGAATTCGTTTACTACGCTCCGTGAAGTCGCGAAGGTTAAGCGAATTCGAGACTCGCGGGTTCCTGGTTGGGTGACCGGCCAGGAACCCCGGGATCTAACGGCGTCGAGCCCTTGGCCGAAGGGATAAAAGGCACTGACTGACTGCGACGTGACGACACTTGACAAATATAGTAATTATTCAGTGTAATAATTACACAGTAACGGAGGATTACTCCAGAAAAAAGCGCTCAATGCCCAACAAGGGTTAAGAGACGCGTTGCATCAACAATGACGCAACAAATTTAAAAAAAGTCGACAATGCACGTTTTTGGGTCTGGTCTGTGTTGCGCTCTCACAGTGAAATCCTTTCTCTCTACAAGCTAAACCGCAGGTTTTTGAGAATAAAGAGTCTCGACTGCGGGACGTTTGATGTGTACCCTTTGCTGTTACTTCTACCCAAAGAGTGGTTATATTTGATTGTATTCCGAGTACGGCGACAATTTTGAACTAATTTGGCCGCTCATGTGCCAACAGATGTGACGTGTAAAGAAGAATATTGATATTTCAAATTATAAACAATTTAATTGGTATTGTACAAAAATAAAAGAGTTTTTCCAAAACAACTGCCCTCCCTGGACCGTCATATACGAATAGGTGAAGTAAACATATCTGTGCAATATAAAGCGTCTTTTGGGTTGGGATGATTGATGCCAAGTATGAGTAGGGTAACAGTTTCTAATATAACTTATTGTACTATAAATATCAACGTGATTGTCTAAGGAGTTGTAATAATTATTCGTTTGTAAATTTTGTTCTATTCGATCCTTGATTATGTTTTTGATGTACTTAATCTGTGATGTGCATTTTTGTTCATGTTACATGGACGACTGGTTACCACATGGACATGGTTACGACTGGGAATACCTTGGCTACGTCTGTGTTATAGAGACATAATTCAACGATTTTGATAATTTTTATGAGTTTGTGGAGTTTTAATTCCACAGTGTATCCAACGAAAACGAGACCTACGTTATTTTATATAAGCGTTCAGCTCTGTTCGAGAAAACATTTAAAGAAAATCTTTCGGGTCGTTATTGAGAATATATTTCCTTTAATTGCCATTATTTCAAGCAATAATTACGCGAAAACTATTCATTTTTCAAAAAATGTAATTTTGGGGAAATAAATTAGTTGTATACGAATACTAAATACTTCAATTGGTTTGATGTGATTGTACTGTGGTGGTAGTGCCAACATGACACCTCGATTCCCATTATTTTGGATTATCGACATTCTACTGAAGTCATAACTTAATTCTCGGACGGTGGCCACGACACAGAGGGGGAGGACAGACGGATTGCTCTTTGCTCCTCGAGAGCCTGGACGAAGTTTGCAACTCGCGTGAGTTGCTTGTTCCATTATTCACTTGAAACGCACTCACCCGACGCGAGTAGCAGTGACCGTTCACATGCCTGAGGGCGTCTGGTGGGAGGAGGACCCTGTCGGCTCACAGATCTTTACGATCTGTTATTCGCCAATCTGTGTGGCTGGTGGCAACATCTGGACGAGGCACCGATACTTCCTTTCTATTGGGGCGCAGGCGGCTCTTTTATGACGCTACCTGGAACGTGACCCAAACTCTCTCGCGCGGAAGCGTCGCGGGCGGTGCGAAGACTCAGAAGGTGCATACTTGTAAATTGCATATTTGTGAATGAAGTTTTTGGTGGTTTTCCTTCAGTTACTTTTGCTATCACTCATTTACTTCTGGTGTCTCTTTCGTCTTTTTCTTTTCTGCCTATAATGGTAGACAAGTATTTGCTGATTTTGCTCCAGTTACTTTTGCTTTCAATCATTTTGTTGATAATATTGTCTGCCGTCAGGGTTTCTCCCAGTTGTAGATTTATATTAAATCTATGCTGGACCCATCTACTGCAGTGAAAAACTGTGTTCTGCTGTGTTTGTTGCCTTGCTGTAACGAGATAGGTCGTCTATCGTTTTGCCAATTCTGTATGTGTATACTCCAAACTTACCATGCTCTGTCAGAAATTGGGTGTTATGGTAACTTAGGTGTAATGCTTCCTGGCTCCCTCGGGCCGGCTATGAAATAACTCCCCTCTCTCTCTCTCTCTCTCTCTCTCTCTCTCTCTCTCTCTCTCTCTCTCTCTCTCTCTCTCTCTCTCTCTGCTACTATTGCCTGGCTAATCTCCTTTATATTATATTATTACAGACTGTTGGGTGCCATAATTTGTACTCGTACTTAATTGAACCTATCGTTTGCCCCTTTTTAGCTAGCTAGTTTGTATAAAATCTCTCATAACCTGCAGCCGTGGATAAGGTGGTGGTCCTATACAGGAATCCAAGCGAGGTGACTGGATTGTGCGTGCTAGGGTATTACAGTAAATGACGACGCATGCTCTCAATTGGTAAAAACGAACAATATTTTTTGTTCATTCGTTTATTACTGCTTTCGGGCCTTTTTTTCTTTCATCATATGCGATAACAACTCACCGTCTTTCCCTCCACACTGATACACAGTAATCCTATGACATAGACATACACAGAAACAAAACACAACAAAGAGACTCATTCACGCATAATAATAACAAAGCAATATGAAACCTCACTCACACATCGAATGCGCATTCCCTGATTTTCTTTTGACCATTTCTTAATTTAATTTTATTAAACAAAACTTGGTCTTCAACAAATTCTTTTCCGCTACGGAATGCGTCTTCAGATGAAGTGTCTGCAAAGAAAGTCACACACACACACACACACACACACACACGTGTCACTTCCCTGTTTTGCGGCTCAGCTCTCGTGGCAACGATGTCCGGCGGCCGCCGTCCGGTGCCTTTCGATGCGCGGTCGCCGTCCACTCCTGCTCGCGGTCGCCTTCGGAAACCAATTATCGCGAACCGCTATTGTCCGCATAAAATATTATTCGGTTGCTAGTCCGTCACCGTTTGACGAAATTGCATGTACTCGTTGCGTACTGTTCGGCAAAAAAACCAACTATTTTTCGCGTTTCATCAAACACGTCATTTCTCGAAATTACTATCGTTTACATCCATTTACATTCAAAATGAACGTCCAATTGTTTGATCTCAGCATCTTTTCTTTTGTATCTTATAACGAGATGTTCGTAGCGTTGAATTTCCTTACAATAAATAATATCTGATTGTCCGTAATCACAAAAAAAAATTCTACTTGAAAAAAAAAATACTCCCGAATTTTGTTCCTTTTGCTAACACTTCAAAATTCCAACAAACGTCACAACTTTACTCTCTATTTGAATTACCACACTTTCGAAAGAAACTTAACTACGCGCCAGTTTCCCGCACACGAACCGTTCATCCCGGTACCCACGACACATCTGTCCTCACATCGAAATTTTTTTCAGCAACCTGCATTGTTACAAAAGGCTTCTGGAACAAAATAGTTCCCACTCGCTTGCTTTTAATCTGTAGTTAATTCCGATGACTTTCTTCTCTTCGTAACATGGCGTCATTTGTTTATACTTCTAGTTCATTGCAAACTTCCAAATATTATATTATAATTTTGCTTCCGAACATGCGACAAAGTTGACACTAATTTTGTCGTCTTCCCCGTGTTTTAATCTATTGTTTCCCAATGTTTCAGCCAAATCGGTTTGTGCGTTTTGTTACAATTCTTAAAAAACCATGTTTACAATCTTTCTTTACTAGCTCAACAATGGCCATATTCTGTTCGTTACCTTAAAAATTCCAATTCTATTTCAATTTGTATCTTCCGAATGCGTTGACCGAATTTGATGCCGTTTGTTTTATTTAATTTCATAATTTCTGTTCTACCGGACGATTATGTTCAATTTTCACAAATTTCACGCGCTCTAATTCTTTATTTTAATTTTGACTTGTAAAATGTCTTCTGTCGGCACCGTTGTAATCGATACACAAGTTTATTCCTTGTCACATTTTGTAAAGCTGCATCTGGGGGTTTTGTCTCGAAATGATAGATCATTACATAAGGTCGCCATGCTTGCGAGTCACCCAGGGCTTGATCTGCTTTATTAGGCGACGTGTCCATGGAGCTTTAGTCGTGTTGTCCCACTCGTTCTACCAATTTTTATATGATTGTTCCCGGGCCTCCTCTTTTGTCATACCTTCCTCTTTTGCTTCAAATTGTGTCTTACGTTTCTGGGCCAGAATTTGCATTGGTCCTGCTAGAACCAATGCAGCTTCAGCGGAAACTGTTCTATGTGTACCTATAAACGCAATGCCATTTTTCTTGGTGTCCTAATGAGTTTTGCCTTGTATTTAATTTGTGCTGATTCTGTCCATGTAGGTGCAGCGTAGAGTAGTATACTGTGCATTACTGAGCTCAGAATTTTTCTCTTCGCTCTCTTTTTTGTCTTCGCTGCCTTTTCCGTGATCATATTATAGTGGTATTTAAAAGTCAATCTCTGGCCTATCACAACCCCAAGATATTTCACTGCTTTGGCCTTCTTTACTACTGCGTCATGAATCTTAAAAAATGCAGGTTTAGGTCTACGTTTTCCTGGCAAAAGTACGGCCTCCGTTTTATGGTGTGTCAGGGTTAACGAGTTTTCCTTCATCCATCCACTATAATGTAGTGTTGCATTACCACTGAATGTGAGTTCTTCTATCGTTTCTGTTGTAACTACGATTGCTAGGTCATCTGCGAACGCGATAAGTGTCGTTCCTTCGGGAGACAGTTGTCAGAGGACTCCATATATTATATTCCATAGTGTTGGTCCCAGAACTGAACCCTGTGGGATCCCTGCTGTCATTTCTATTTCCTCACCCTTTCCTACACTTATCACTCTTTGGGACAAGTACGCACCAATTATGTTAATGAGGTAGCATGCTATACCCCTATCCTCCAACTCTCTCATCATAGACCAGGACGCACTATTGAATACGTTTTTTACATCGAGGAGTATTAATGCACATAACAGTGCGTTGTCGTTTGCCTTCCTAGCTATGCTAAGAACATTGTCAATAGCTCCATACGTCGATCTGTGTTTTCTGAAGCCATACTGTCTGTCGCTTAAGTTTCCTGTTCTACTGATTTCTTCATTCAGTCTTTCTAGAAGCACATGCTCATACAGCTTGCCGAGAGTATCCAGCAGGCATATAGGTCTGTAGCTCTTCAGTCCGGGTTTGGGTATAAGTAGTACTCTGGCCTTTTTCCAGATATGTGGGAAGGTACCTACCTTCATTAATGTTTCTAAGGTACGCTTACTCCATGTCCAATTTGACCAGCATCGTCACTGCTGCCGGCGGTATTCCGCCTGGACCAGAGACTTTACCTTCTTTTAGTTTCTTGGCCGCGTGCTGGACCACTTTCTGTCAAGGCTGGAATTTCCTCGGTGACATTTTTGATATTCCATGTTTTCTTAGTGTGTCATGGGAAGAGACTGTCGATGATATCCAGTCTTCTTTCTAGAGTCATATGAACTCTAGGCTCATTAACACGCAGTGTTTTCATGGCGATCCCCCACACATTCACTTCAATATTCTGACAAAGTTGAAGCCAACACTTCCGTTTTTCTTGGGCAATCATTTTGACGAGGTTCTTTTTTTTAGTTTTTTTATACAGGTCTAATCCCAATTTCCCCGGGGAATGTTTCCTTTTTTGCCTTTGGTATTTTCTTCTTGCGGCAAGGACGTCCTTTCTTAGGGCGGAGAGTTCGGGGCCCCACCGTGGAGGATCCATTTTGTTGGCTCTTGTAGCGATCTTGGAGTTTTTGCATGCTTTCTGTAACCGTTTCACGCACTCTATAGGTGTATGGTTGGACTTTCCGGATGCACTGTCTTGTAGAACACGTCGGAGTTGCGTTTTGTCAAGTTTTACGGACGGAGGGGAGGTTCTCAGTAATTCTTTGCCTTTCTGCGCTTCAGATATTTTGAATGTTATGTACCTATGGTCGCTAGCTGTTTCTTCATCTAAGACCTTCCATTCTAAGATGTGGTTTGCTAGATTGTCAGAACAGAGTAATTTATCAATAAATGATGTTTGCGTGTCTCTTACAAATGTGGGTTTTGTTCCCGTATTCATGACGGTTAGATTGAGTGCTGCTGCCCATTCTGTAACCATTCTCCCCATAGGGTTTTCTTTTGGAGATCCCCAGTCCGCAGACTTCGCGTTGAAGTCGCCAGCCACTATTATATCAGTGCCTTTCCCTCTAAATTCTATTTCGAGCGCATCCAGGAATTGGAAAAATACCTCTATGTGTTTGGCGTGATGTAACAACTGCAAATATACAGCCCTTTCACTCTAACCCATACGAATCCTTCGCCATATTCATACTCTGTGGTCCTAGTGGAGGGGTCTGTTACTATGATGCCTGAGTCTACGTTCCGATTGAGGTACCAACCTTTGTTTTTTGCCATAATTTTGTTGGGTTCACTGATGAGGATTAGGTCAAGTTTTAGTCTGCTTATCGCTTCCGTTAGTAAGTCGGGCGCCAATCTACATCTGTTGACATTGATTTGTAGGACGTTGATCATGATTGAGTGATCCTTGCCTGTCTGAGGGCTCTGCCGAATGTCATGCAGGGTCCAGTGCCTGTCTTGTGGTCTTCATTGCAAAGAGGACAATGGGCTGGGTTCCTGCATTCTTTAGCTATGTCCCTCGCGTCCGCAGTTGTAGCATTTATTTCTCCTGTCTTCACCGCGGCAGCTAGTTGCGATGTGTCGATAATTCCAGCAACGATGACACCCCCGGACATCCAATCTTCTGTTAACATAGCGGGACACCATTCCTACGTTTGTCCTTCCTATTTTACAGAGATGTTCCGCGGTCTTCTCGTTTGTTTCAACCGTTGCCGACTGTGTCTCGCCATATGCAGGTCTCACAGATCGGACAGTTACATCTTCGTTTCGTACCTCCGCGCGTAGTCTTTCTTGTAGCTCTTCTGCAGTAGTTATTGCATCTAGTTGCTTGACGTGTAGTATTGTTCTACGTTGGCCCAGGATACGGGCGTTTGTCTTCTCAAGTTGCTCCGTGATTATGTTTTTGACTTCCATTTCTCCTTCTTTTAAAGTAAGGAGCAGATCACCTGTTCTAGTTTTCCTCACAGAGTTCACTCTTTCTAGAGCTCCTGCCACCTGTAATTTATTTTGATGTCCTTCAGGGGGTCTGCATATGTCTTGTCTTTGTATTCAGTAGTAACGACCAATCCTGTGGAAGGTTCTTTTGAGGTTTTCATTTTAAGCTCAGGTTGACGTTGAGTACACACCTGGATGTGCATTTTTGTATCCACAAAGATACATTCCATCATTTTCCGCAGCTCCAGAGAACGTTGTGCGTTCGAGTGTGCTATCATTAAATTTGTCCTGTTGTGGTTTATTGCCAGTTTTTTTAGCAGAACGATAGCATTATAAAGTCTTTCCTTTGACTTCTTGTTATTGTCTTTTTCCGGTTGCACTGTAATTAGGTACACCATTCTAGTCTTCGTATGTTCCTTTCCATCTGCCAGTTTAATCCTAGTACTCTGCTCTATGTACTTAATTTGTCCGGTGCTAGAACCCACAGCATCTACTTCTAGTACTTCAGGATATTTTTCCAGGAGCTGAGCTTCCAGGTAGGGTTTTCGATCATCGTCTTGTCGCTCGTCTGTAAAAATAATATCACCATCCTTTGTCTTTAAGGGATTACCTGTTGCCATTTTTGGTGTGTGGAAGTAATCTTCCCACCAGACGCAATTCATCAGCTTCTCGGTGTCGTCGAAGTTATCTGCTTTTCTGATTTCTTCTCTGAATAATTCACCCTTTGGCTTTTCATCGGAGCCTTCAGTTGGTCTAGGAGCGTCAGCCAAAGTGCGTGTGGTCTCTGAAGTCAGGTCACATTGAATAGATTGATCTACAGAAACACGCTTCAGCCCAGAATCTTTAAAAGAGATGCCAGTCTAAATGACTTCGATGCCATTCTTAATCTCGCTTTTAGTATTTCTATTGACAGATATTTGGGATTCGAGGTCCTCCAGTTTCTTTAATAAAGAATCGAGCACCCTTCATTACACTCATTCATATTTAGTGTTTCGTCTGGCACGATATTATCTACAATTACAGCACTTTCACACTCCAGCGGTGTCTTAGCCAATGTATCCACCCCGTTACACTTCAACTGGAGCTCGTGTGCGTCCATTTCGCCAGCAACACCGCGGGCTTATACGGGCATATAATTCTTCTGCCGCATCCAAATTGCGCTACAGTAGCAACGACGACCTATGATCACCTCAGTACGAGTCACGAGCTAGTTCTGTCAAAAAAGGCGCTCAAGTTAGACCTCCGCTCCCCAGGAGCGCTTTTAGCGTCTTAGTATCGCCGCCACACGACAGGGGCGCGAGTACCGCTTTAGTTACACCACCACTCACAAGGATGGCTAGTTGTATCTCGAGGTGTACATAACCGCTCCCTCCTTCAAGGACGAAGCTCAAGGACAATATGGCGGCGAGACTTACTACTGTATGAATCAGCCGTATAATGCTATACTCCTGAAATCTGTTGGCCCCTTTGCTCCTAACAATAATCCAGGCTTCTTATGGCGTAAGCTGCCTGCTCATCTTACCTTAACGGCAAAATCCACGTTGCCGCGCCATACGAGAGAAAATTTAACGGAGCTCTTTCCACGCACGGCTTTGCCCAAGGACACAGGCGTACCAACCACTCCACTACTACTCACTACTACCACTATTACCACTACTACCACTATTACCACTACTACTACTACTACTACTACTACTACTACTACTACTACTACTACTACTACTACTACGAATAATAATAATAATAATAATAATAATAATAATAATAATAATAATAATAATAATAATAATAATAATAATAATAATAATAATAATAAATAAAGATCCGATGTCCGGGATCGTTAAGGCAGTAGTGCAGTAGCGGTCTCGGACCAGAGGATCGCGGGTTAGAGTCCCGCTTTGGGCATGGTCATGTTGTGTGTCTCTCTGTATGTTTATGTATGTCTATATCATCATAACTTCACCCCATCCCCTAACCCTGAGCTAACAACCCTGGGGTGTAAAAATGGAATTTGTATTGAATTGCAAGATTCCCCCCTATGGAAAGTATCGTGCACCTACTCCAATATTTCAGTCTGAGCCCCGTATGATGCACGTATCGTGTGGCCCAGTGATGGCCGATTTGCAGATAAAAAAAGTATAAAGACTTTTATGATCGCCCACTATTATACTACATACTAGTTGGTTGAGACACCACTGACTGTCTTGTTAAATTAATAAAATAAATAATTTAAAATCATTTTATATTTTAAAATGCTGAGAAACAAGTGATATCAGAAACATGAACATGAACAGCATTTTGTATTATCTTTTGCAGGATTGGCTTCCAAATGCAAAATCGGCAATATTAGTGTCTGATTATCAGTCTCCAAAGTCATTAGCAGAATTTCTGCTTGCTGTTAACGATGATAATAGTTTATATGAATCATTTTTGGAACATAAACTCAAGGATATTGGTGAAAGAATATCTAATGTGAAACTGATGAAAGTTTTGAATGAAAGAGAGTGGGGTATTGGTGATGACTTAGAGAGAGGAAATATGGTGGAACATTTTGAATGCTTTGTGTGTCAAATGGTTGCAAGAGGAAACTCAGATGAAGTATTTAATGGTAAATTCATTGCAAATATATCCCATTACAATTGTCCTGTACCTCTTTCACCAATTACACTTAAAAGAAATGAGAGTAATTGGTGGATTGACCAATGGAAGTTGGGCCATTGCGAGGCAGAAGTATTGAAGCGAATAGTGGATGAAAATAGAATCACGTATACAAAGGACGAATTTTACAGGGAAGTTAAGAATCTTATGTACCAAAATAAGTGTTGAATATTTCACCTATAGTACATTACAACTGTAATTATGTTGAAAAGTTTATAATAAATATCAATTGAACATTTATAGGACAAAACATTTTTTTCTGAAATTATTCACCTTTTTACAATTACAGGAATCTGTTAGGCATGGAAATCATTTTTAAAAAATGTGGATCTAAATAATTATGTACAGGTAAGGAGAAAATGCCCAAAAGGTGGTGATATCTTTACTTACAACCATCCTTTGCAGATAACCCTGCCATGAAAAGTGGATGGTGGTAGTTATTATTACCATCTAATCACATTTCCAGACGAGATGTAATGCTTGCTTATTCTTCAATGTTCGTTCTAACATACATAGGATGGTTTACATCAATGAAATAAAAATATAAAAATAATTTTGAACTTTCGACTTACATTGTATTATTAAATTTATTCAGTTTGTATTTAAAACAATAGTGATTTAAATAAAATTTTAAATCATGAAATGTACAGTTAAAAAATAATTTTCATTAGTGAAAGAACAATTGTTATCGACTATAACATTGTAATACATTGTTTTTATTATTATCATGCAAACATCTTGGTATTTTTAGAAATTTTCTAAGAGACATTTCCAGGCATGCGACTTACAAACAAATTACTATTTAATGACCAATAATGTCTTATACAAGGTAATTGATGGAAACCATTATTATTATTATCATCGCCAGAAATGCTTTCAGTTCTTCAATGCCCAAATTCAAATAATTTCCATTCTGTGTAGCAGACAGATTGGAGTTACTTAATATTATCTATTACAGCAGTTGTAAAGAATAAACTAAAAATTGTAGTGGAAGACTCTAAATTCGCTTCAACATTAGAACCAAATCTTTGTGTGTAATTAGTAGTTTGAAATAAATGTGGATCACTATTTTCTATACAAAATTTAAAGTATTCTGAATTAAAATTTGACGTGCTTCTACCACTGGTTTGTCCGTCTCCATTTTCCTCCTCTGATTGCTCATCCTTTTCATCCTTGCTCTCAGATATGATGACTCTGCGATCTTCATACACTGACAGCGGAATGTTGTCGAAACTACCTGCTGATCCATTATATTTACCTTCATCAGATTCACAATTTTACGAGTACCTACTATTCGTTTTTTCGGCATACGGTAATACATTGCCTGCGTCCAAATTACACCCAAAATCCGAATTAATAGCTATATTTTCACTAATAGACTCGAAGAAAGCATTGAACTCATCTTGAAACATTGCTTCAAGCCTTTGAAAACATATTACTTAAGTCACTGTAGGAAAAAAATTGAGGTTATGTCTGGTCCATTACCAAATAAGATAACTAAAACAACCCGCAAGCAAATGAAAATGTTTTTCTATAATTAACTGCGAACCTCCAGCAATTATTAGAGATATCTAAAACGCATAGTTAATATATTGAAAAAAATTACATTTTTTAAAATTCTTTATTTTTAGTCGCGTCAGCGACTAAGGTTATTAGCAACTACATTATTTATAACAAGTGTTTATACAATTATAATTCCATTCATCATTATATTATTGGTTCTCAATTGGTTCTGCTATTCGGTCGAATACAATAAGGTATCTAAAGCTCTAGATTTTCTTTGATGACTGAATTTGGGGCAGTTTTCTATAATATAGTATATCGTTAAACTGGTGGTATAAATATTATCAAGTGGAGGGGATGTTTTGGTAATTAGATAGAGATGGATTAATTTTGAGTGGCCTGATCTTATTTTGGATAGTGCAACTTGTCATCTTTGGTTGAGTTTCTTAGAAATTTTAAAATGGTAACAGTTATTAATTTAGTTACGAAGTTGACTTGCTTTACATTCTTTCCATGTGCTGTTCCATTTTTGTGTCATGCATTTTTCTATTTTTCTCAAATTAACGAATGATGTTATGAATACAATTCTCCTTCCGTAGGTCTATTAAAGTCGTTGTAGAATTTTTCCCTGTTATGTCCTCTGGAATTTTAAGTTGAGGTGGAAACCAAGCAACAATAATACTTCTTCCGGCGGATTTGATGTAGTATTGTCCTTGCATCATTTTAGCCATTTCAGTATTGCAGAGTTTGTTGCATTATTGCTGTATGACTTTTAAGAATTTTGTGAATGTAATGGTTTTAAAGGAGGATAACTTTTCAGTAACTTTTAAAGCAGACAGGAAGGCATAGGATCCTGCTGAATTGTGAGGCCGATGCTTTGGGATAGTAAGCGCTGCGATTTCAATTCCTTGTTCCTTTTTCTGGTATTCGATATAAACTGGACAGTGATCTTTATAATTGAGGGTTATTTCTTTAAGTTGCTTATTCCATTCATCTTTAGATGAATTGGTGTTCGACTGTGCGTTAGTCTGAGTTCGGTTGCTGTTTTGTAATTCTAGAAGGGACAAATCAGAAATAAGCTGTGGTATAATCCATGGCGGAATTAGGAAATGTCTACTTTTTTCGTTCTAGTAATGTTCCCCTCGAGGCTTGAGGGAAGTTCTCTTGTTCTGCAGTGCAGAGGCTTATATGTGGGATTATTATTGTTGATAATATGCTGAGGTGGAAAAATATCGTTGCAGATGATATTTTGGGAAGAACCGGCTATAATGGCGTACTTAAGGGTTGTTACTGCTCTGTGATGTAATAACTGAGGTTCTTTGGCATCAACTAATATGCTGCCTATTGGGCTGGCGAAAAAGCACCCGGTGCAAATTCGTAGACACATGTGGTGGATGAAGTCTAGTTTCTTCAGTGTGGTTTTGCCGGCAGATTGATACAGAATGGATCCATATTCTAATTTGGATCGAATTTTAGTTTTGTACGTAAGAAGAAGTAGGTTTTGTCTAACCCCCAGTTGTTATGGTTTAAATATTTGAGGATATTCATTCTCTTTTTGCATTCATCATGAAGGTTTTTTATGTGAGGATTCCAGGACAGTTTACTATCAATTAGCATTCCTAGAATTTTGATATTGCTGACAAAACTCAGGGCTTCATTACCAAGCTTTACGACTGGCTTTTTTTGTAAAGAGAAAACATTTATTTTTCCAGGGAGAGAATTTGAAACCTATCTTCAAGGACAAGCTGTGTACTTTATTAAGTGCAGTTTGTAGTAATTAGAGTAGGTGATAGGTTCTTGCCTCTACACAAAATGATTATGCGTATTTTCTTGATATTCCTAGTCCACCTCGTTGATTGCTAGTAAGAAAAAGGTAACACTTACATTGAAAAACAAATATATACATATGTATATATATATATATATATATATATACATACATATACACACACACACAAACATACACACAAAACTCTCTGGGGCGAACGTGGTCGAATGAATGCTCAGAGCGAGTTGTAATCTCAGGAAGCAGGATCTTTCGAGTGCGAGAAAGGTCTGAACCCTTGACACATAAATCAAAGAAAATATGGGTAATAATGAGCATGTATTCAAATAATCAATGAAATCAATACACAAAATACACTAATTAAACAAATAATCAATGAAATTAATACAAATACACCTGAATTAAACAGCAGATGGCTTCGGATCGCTAAATGGCCTGACCTTTGTACAAAATTTTATAAATGGTACCGTTAGTTCGGACAGGGCATCTGCATTGCCATGTTGAGCTGTGGATCTAAACATAATACGGTAATTATAATCTGACAGGAACAAAGCCCATCTCTGCATCTTCCGCAGTGTATTATCTGGGATCCTCTTCGCCGTATGGAACAACTCCACTAGGGGCTTATGATCGGTAACGATCAGGAGCTTGTTCCCATACAAATATTCATTAAATTTACGCACACCAAATATTATCGATAGTGCCTCTTTCTCAATTTGAGCGTACCTACGCTGATGGATATTGAGCGTTTTGGACGCAAACGCGATAGGGTGTTCCTGCCCTAATTCGTCTTTCTGCGACACCGCTCCAATCCCGTAGTCAGACGCGTCCGTTGCCAGGATGAGTGTTCTGTCAGGGTCGAAATGCCTTAGTTTTACTGCCTCCACGAGCGCCTTTCTAATCTTTTCAAATGCTGTGTTGCAAGCTGGCGACCACAAAAAACTGGCTCCTTTCCTACGTAGAGCGTTGAGCGGTGCCGCTACCTCAGAAAAATCCTGAATGAACTTAGCATAATAATTTGCCTTGCCTAGAAATGATTGCAGCTGCTTAATGTCCCTAGGTGGAGGAAGATTCACAATGGCTTCTACATTGGCTTGCGTCGGCCTAATACCCTCTTTATCTATCATGTGACCTATATAAGTTATGCAGGGCTTAAAGAACTCACATTTTTCTAGTTTTGCTTTTAACCGGCCGCCTGCAGCCTTCCCAATACGTTCCTTAGGTTCTGAATATGCTCCTTATTTGTCCTACCTGTTACTACAATATCATCGAGATAGTTCATGCTTCCAGGCACTCTCGCTGTTAATTGCTCCAAGTATCTTTGAAAAATCGGGGCTGCTGATGCTACCCCGAACGGCAGTCTCTCATACTGGAACAACCCTAACGGCGTATTCACTGTCAGACATTGCTTAGATTCCTCGTCTAATGGGAGCTGTAGGTAGGCATCTCGAAGATCTATTTTAGAAAAATATTTACCCCCAGCTAACTTTTGGAATAATTCTTCTGGACGGGGAATAGGATATTTTTCAATCTCGAGCTGTGCATTCGCCGTGGATTTAAAGTCCCCACACAAACGGATAGTCCCGTCTGCTTTCTTCACCACTACCAACGGCGTAGCCCAAACACTAGTTTTTACTGGCGTAATAATACCAAGCTTTTGCAGTCTTACCAATTCGCTTTTCACCTGCTCCCGCAGTGCCAGAGGAACGGGCCGCGCTTTGCAGTACCGAGGAACTGCGCCATCTTTCAGCTGGATGTGGGCTTCCCAATCGCTGGCTTTCCCGAGACCATCCTGGAACAAGTTCTCAAAATCCTTGCCCAAAATTTCAATTTCGCCGAAAGGCACCGTTTCGGACACTAAATTTACCCGGTCCTCAATCTTGAAATTGAAAGCACAAAACACGTCCATCCCCATCACATTAGTCGTGTCTTCCCTATTCACCACTGTGATAGTTCTTTCGCGGTGCACTCCCTTATAACCAATCACTGCTCGAAAAATACCTTTAACGTCAATTTTGTCCTTGTCAAAAGAACACAGGTTTAGATTAGCCATACTGCACTGTGGCGCCCCTAATCTGCGATATGTTCGCAAATTAATTAAAGTGACTGGTGAACCAGTGTCTACCTGGAATTTGATGTTCTCGCCTGCTACCTCCAAATCCACGAATACTTTGTTTTCATTTCCACTGCTGATCACCTCATTCACTATATTTACCTCCATTCTTTCTTTGTCTTCCTTCGTACCTGGAGCTCCTCTTCATTTCTTCCGACACACCGACTGAATGTGACCCGTTACTCCACAAAAATAACACTTCGCATTTCTGAATTTACACTTCTCTCTACTATGTGACACTCCACAGAATCTGCACGACTTTAAGTCCGGCTTCCGCGGGCTCTTTGCTTTCTGCTGTGGTTCCCTATTACCGTCTGTATCTCTTGAAAACAGCATCACTTCCATAGGATCTGTTATTTGCTTCGCTGCTCTACTGGTGATTTCGAAAGTTGTAGCTATTTTTTGGACCTCGGCCAGGGAAGGATCCTCCAGCTGCAAAGCTTCCATTCTTACCTTGTCTTCTGGGGTATGTTGCACTATCATGTCTCTGATCAATGATTCTGCGTAGGATAAACCACAAACACTTGAAAGCACAGTCCCTTGTTAAACCTGTCAACTCCGTCACCCACTCTTTGTGCGAGTCCCCCGGCTTGATTCTACTTTTGAAAAAACTGTACCTTGCTGCCACCACATGAGGTTTCCGTTCAAAGTGTGAAGACAGTTTCTCCATTAATTGCGGGAACTCCACTTCCTCTACTCTTTTCAATGGAAAAAGTTTCTGCAACAGTTCGTATAACTCACACTCCCTGAGATACTCAAAAAGAAAGTTCTTTTGTTTACATCATCTGCGACCCCATGATATAAAAAATGCTGGTTCAATCTGGAATGGTATGACGCCCATACATCTTTATCCGGCTCAAATTCCGGAAAACTAGGTGCCGAATGCGATCTTGGTTGCTGCTCTGGTCGTGCAGTCAACAATGCTCTTATTGCCTCTAACAACACCTGATTCTGCTCTTGTTGTTGCCGCTGCTGCTGCTGTTGCTCCAAAATGTGTTTTAGCACTTCTTCCATTGCTTGCTTTACCCTCGTCGCCAATTAGAACTGTTATGTACAAGATTGAAACAACAACAGTTCTTTCACAAAGTTTATTTCCAGAAAACCACTATCCAAATCAAAGCCGTTATACAATCCAGGTTCCAGTCCGCCAGAAGAAAAACTCACCGTAGACACAAGCACTTGATCGCAATCACCACTACTCCTAGGCACTTACTCGTCACTCTCGAACTGTTCCAACTCTGCCTACCGCCCCGGGCGAGCCCCTTTAAATATGCCCCCTGAGGCATCAGGGCGAGTCTCCTACTCCCCACCTCCATGGCGGGGCAGGAGGGGAAAGGCTCCCGCGATCGTTGGGCCGACACGGCCCGGTGACCACAGACAGACGCCGCCGCTTGACCTGCGCCTGGTGGCGTCTTCCCGAACTTCTCACTTCCCCACTGGTCGTGCTCACGGCGCGACACTACAGCGGCCACAGTGGGCCACAACGATGTTGGCCGGTACAGTGTGCCCATTACGTGGGCACAAATGCTGTTATACACAGCAATAATAGTACAATTTAACTCATAAAAAAGAATATTTACACATTCATCAAATAGTGGAAAAACTTAATCATTCCCCAATAACACAGAATGAAAGCCAGTTAATTACACAACATTGCCGTAAAATTGTACAAGGTTTTGGCCTTTTGCAAAATCAAACAAGGTATAATTTTAGCAGAATTTAAACATCCACGAATTTGTTTAAATGGCGACAGTTTTTCTATACTGAATTTAGGGAGTTCCTCACATGAACTACCACGCAAATTTGCCGTTATCCACTTTCTGGTTCGCACCAATCTTTGCACGAAACGTCGCAAGTTCGGTTACCTTTACGGCGCTCTCCAGTTCGCTCGTGGCCGACCTCGGCACTCTCGCCGCCCGGTGTCGCAGCGACGTCACTCCACCTCTCGTACACTTCGCCCGTCCGTCACGCGTTCGGTCAAACCAGGCCCTTATCTCGTACGCTTCATCTACTCCAGGATCCCCTCTTCTTCTCTCTTTTCGTCCTCGCCACGAACGTGTATGCCCGCGCTCCAAGTCTCTGCCGCGTCACAAAATCGGATCTTTGTGTTACTACACTGGGCGTCGCAATTCCACTTCGGATGGCTGCAGCGCTAATACAGCCTGTCTCCACTAGATTTCACAAAACTGTCCTCTGCGCGAAATTAGCACTTTTGAAAAAAAAAGTTCACTGTTCTTACATCGCTCGGACCGCTTTCTTTCTAACGAGCTGGCTGCTGATTACTAATATGTTAGTATTGCAATCACCAACTAATCATCCACGCTCATACCACCACAATTATTCACTTTACCAAATTCCTAGAGAACTTACGCGTTCGCCTACGCTACCAGACTCGTAGACCTAGTGCTTTCGCCCGCGTCGACGGATTAACAGAGTTCTTTGAATCATGTGTTTTATGAATGTTCTTTGAACAATTAGCAAACTTATATAAAAGGGTTTCTTCTCTCCCCTAAGAAAAATAATTAACTTATTTTCTGTTGATATTAAATAATAATTTAAAATATAACAGTGGACTTGTCATGACAAAGTAAGAAGCATTTTAAATACTGCAATGATTTGTGAGACTAGCCCGCAAGAATGCATGGAACACGGAACGTCTATATAAGCAAAGAGGAGCCAATAATGAAAGAAACAATAGACGACAGCGCCGCGTAATAATAATTATTAGGAAAGTAATAGAAAACAAAAGGGGCGGCAATAGGCATTGTGAACAGTGAATAGAACCCAAATTTAGGAACATTTTGAACCAAGATTCACGTTATTCGAGCCACGGGTTCCGTAAATATCATAAGTTGTGTAAATCGCATGTATAATACGGCGAAGATTGAAGACATGGTGACCATTGTTGTACCTCTGAAAGTATACAAGACGAGTTTTATTGAATATCCAGTGAATGCCTGGGGGGATTTTGGCCAAACATTCAGAAATTATAGAGAAAAATATTTAGATCATGGCAAAATTAGTCACGGCGCGGGGGGATTTATGTAGGGCTCGGAATAAATTATTATCCAGTTTCATAGCATAGCGGATTAAGAAAGAATTGAAGGAGCGACTGAAAATGTAAGTGACGTCATCACGAGGTGAGAAGACGAAAAATAAAGGTTTTTGGAAAAAGGAAAACAGGAAAGGGGAATTCGGTGATGTGACGATTACGAAATGAAAGCTAGTAAAATTATGAAACAGATAGTAAGACGCAAGATGCCCGAAAACGGTGAAAATGTAAATGTTTTCGAACATTTTCTTATGGTGATGGGCATGTGTTTAATAAAACGACAGTCACTTGGATTGTGTGGACCAACAATGCAAACTGTGTTAGACAGAAAGAGTTCGGGTTTGATGAGGATCGCACGCGTTTGGATGCTGTGTTAAATTTTTGGAGAAATTTCGCGGAAGTGTCGTGCAAAAGTTTTTGAGTTATTTTTGGGTGTATAACATCGATTGTTTAAATTCGAGCTAAAATTTAATTTAATTTATTTAGAAATTCACGAAAAAAATCCGCATGGACAGTATTCACGCAAGTTAGGCGCAGGAAACAGGAGCGTCGCAAAATCTAAATACGTCGCGAAAGAAAATAGAAGTAACGTTTAGGGAAGACGCGATTAATGCAAGGAACAATAAACGGAAGTACATTTGGTAAATTTTAAATGGACGAGTGCGTCTGAGATCCGATAGCGGCTGAACGAGAACTGCGTGCATGAAAAATGCACGTTACAACTGGCAACGACGGGCGCTGACAGGACGTGACATGGCTGCGAAAAGGGAAGTGGCACGAATTGTGCAATTACTGTTTTGTTGTTGTTGTTGTTTGTTCACGCGCAAGTCTAAAGAAAAAATTCTGTCGAAGACCAAGCCATGATATTAGGTTAAGGATAAGATAAAAGCAAAAAAAAATAGGGGTCTCGACAGAATGCGCATTCTGATGTATGCATGAGATTTTCGTATTATGTTTTCAGTGTGCATTGTTGTATTTCTTTTTTCTGTATGCTTATGCATTTGTGTTGTCACGTTTTCGCAAGCCAGAGAGGCAGATTGTGGTTATGGATCGGATATAAGCAAACAAAAAATCCGAAATTAAATGTATGAGCATCCCACATGGCTCATAATTGCCTTGAATTCATGTGTTTTTATTAAATAGTTGTATAGAATTTGACCCAGGCACGAACGAAACGGACCCTTACCTCAACTCCGTATGGAGTGAGCGCGCGGACTACGACCAGGTAGGTTGTGTATGATTATTCGAGCTAGCAGAGGTACGGGCAACCGATAAGCGAAGGTATTGTGGCACCCAATTGCAAGTTAGAGCTAGGCAGGGCAAAGATAGTGCACGTGACGAGCAGAGAGAGAGAGAGAGAACATTAGTACCCATTACAGTGGCGCACCAACGTGGGGGGGGCGTCGTGATTGATTGGGACATTAGATAGTACATTTGCAATACATTTCCCCTTTAAAAGAAAGAATTCACAAGGCATAAAAATCCATATAATTGATTGTGCAGTGTAAAATCAGTCAATCACACGACTATGACATTTCCAGTTACATGAATATTCGCTACTCCGCAAAACAAAATTAACTAGAGGTGCACAGAATGGCACAAACTTTCTCGTAATAAAGTTTTCTTACTTCCTTAATGTAGACTGGTACTGTTACAGTCTTACCCTTCCTTCTTGCAAGCTGCCATCTATCGCCATGAAGTATTTTTGTTTAAAATTTTTCTCCAACTCTTCGGTTTTTAAATACTAGAACCGAAATATTATTTATTAAAGTATTTAAAGACCAGTACCTTGTCCTAAATGGCAATTTCATTGAAAAATTTGGAACTGTCTTTAAAAACGACACATTAAAAGCGTTACTGTGAATGCGAAATTTGAAGGTCTTTTTCATGAAAATCTATTGCGTTTCCGAAAAACTTCATTTGAAGTCGTTTAAAGCACGTCTACTCACAAATTCGATAATGTATACAAATCCATTGAAATGTGCATATTGACGGCGTGAGAGATATTTCAAACAAACTACAGTAGTGTAATTTAAAAAAAACAAAAGAATATAACAAAATGAACTTTACGTCATATTAAGCAGTACAATTAGCACTATCCATTGGAAAATTTGAAGAAAATATTCGGAGCCATGTTTGAGAAAATGGCGTTTGAGCGTTTCTGAAAATGCGGAATTTTGAGATAATTTTAACAGAAAACTTGAGCTTTCGAAACTTTATATGACATTATTTTAAGCACATGTACTCAAGTACACTAACATGAAGAAATGTCCTCTAATGTAAATATTACCGACGTGTGAGAAGTAAAAAATGACATTTTTGTAATTTTGAAAAAAACAAACGAGTAGAACAATATGGCGTTTATGTCATTGAATAGGTGCACATTTTGGTTGTATCTCTACCAAAAATTTAAAGAACAAATTTGGAGCCGTTTTTGAGAAAATCATGTTTTTGTAAATTTTTAAAATTGCCCATTTGCACGCCCTATTGCACGAAAACTATTAAAATTTTAAAAAACATTTACCTGACCTTATTAAAAGAACTGATTAGGGGCAACAAATTTCATTTTAGCTCAAAAATCTGTATCTTTAATTTTGTAGTTGTAGGAAGACGCCGAAAAAATTCAAACTTTCGCAATTTTCGAAAATTCAGAGTTAACCGCGAATATCGGACCTATGCCACCTTTATAAGTATATTTTACTCTATTCTTACAAGAAATTTAAAGAAAAAAATTTGGAGCCATTTTTGAGAAAATTTTGGAAATGTCCGGGGTACGTAATGTTAAGTACCCCCAAATTTTCAAGGATGTATTTCAAAATTTTAAACCTTCAACTAGAGCCGGATGGACAGGGTTTTCTTGAATTTGGAAAAGATTGTACATGTGGTTTATGCGCTAGGTTTGTTCATATCAGACGGACGGACGTTTTGAAGAAAACCACTTTATCGGTGTCAGGGGACCCCAAAACGTGTATTTCCATTGAAATCTCGAAATCGATTATCGCAGCATTACATAACTTTCTCTGTACTACGTATATTACTCCCATATACATGTATGTATACGAGAAAGTAATAATGATACCCAAAAAATTATATTTTTTATCCTCATCTCCACTAAGCATTTACAACTCTTTGGGGCTAGGTGGTTTTGTAGTGTATTGCAGATCCATTGAAATTCTTTAAATGAATTTGCCCTTTGTATTATGTATCAGTCAATGCATTAATATTCCTATCAGGTGAATAAAAATCTTTGTTCCAGCCAGTGGCAAAGCTAGAGTCTTGCAGTTGAGCATTCTGAAAGTTTTATTTTACATTTTTCGTTCATCGATTTTCTCATTCAACAAAAACGTTGATAATTTGTCTTTAAAGCTGTTGTTTCTGCACAGTTAAATTAGCAGACACTTCTCGATAGCCAGTGAACTGAAATTACCGATTCTGACATGTCCCATGGGATTTCTCAGGAATGTCTTTACTTTCTTTCTTTCATGTAATCATATTCCTTTCACATAATGCTATAGATAAAGTTAGACTGAGTTTTATCTACCGCACAGTCTCTTGATAATTTTTTTCTAGACCAATTTGTGTAACAAATACTTTAACAAACCTGCAGCCATGTATTTTGCATTATCAATGGGTGCATTTGTCACTTCATTGCGAAGTTGCACTGTCAAAGAATAGATATTGTTTTATTGGGGAAGAAAACTTTCCTGAGCAAAAGGATGCTTTGTAAGCGGAAAACTGTTTTTTGTCAAGAAATTCAATGAAATGTAAGTTTTCAAAATCTTGAAATCTATTTTTAAATGCTAATTTATGATATAAGTAAATTTATTTTAAAATCATTTTGCTTATGGTTTTACATCCTATGAGTACTTAATCATTTTCTTTACTATCAGAAAACCTAAAATTAATAGGTAAGACAAGAATACAGAGCTCTTGTAAGCTCTCTGCTGATGGATTAATGAAGGAGTATGATCAGGAAATAAAATGAAGTAACAATGAAATTTAAAATTCTTGAAGTGCTGGTATTAAAAATACCACTACAATATGTATAAAACAATGATCCAGTTAGAATAAAAAATACACACAATTAGAAACAAAAGTCCTTTAAACATTTTAAAAAATTGTAACATGTAACAAGTTTATAATGAAGATTAGTACGATTATTGCTTAAAAATATTGAATGAACCTATGTGTTTGAATACTGAAACATGTACCAAAACAGTCTTCAGAATCAAACAAATGTTAAAATGTAATTTGATATTTCTTTATGTTAAATATACATGCAAAAGTTTTTTTGACATGAACTATAAAATTTCTCTCATATTCTACTCAAAATATGTTAATTTCATACATATCACAATTTACCACATCAAATACACTCTTATGAAATGGGATGTTCCAGATTTACCAACAGAAAAGCAAGTCTAATTTCAATGAAATTTACTGAATGCCAGATTTTCAAGTGTAAGATAATTATTTCCACTTCCTTCTAATGCAGCAGGAAGTACAGACATTTGGCATCTTTTGCTCTATAGAAGAAAACAAAAGTATTATTAATAAATTATTGAAGTGAATATGCAAAAAGAAAAAAAAAAAAAAATGTTTTGGAAAAGGCTTTTCAAATTATTGATGAATTTGGAAGAGACTCAAAAGAGTAATGAACTGACAACTGGGATTATATAATACAACAAAAATGTAACAGTCAAGCGAGACAATAGCTGAAAATCTGGCATAGAAAACTTATCACATTTTCTGAGCTTCCTGAGGAAAGAGAGGAGCAGTACCCTGTGTCTTCATGTTCCTCTAAAATGATTGAGAAATAACAATGAGTATTTTATATGTTGAGTATATTAAAAAGTAACGAGCAAACCAATAACTCTAGAAACATTTTTCTGAATGGCTGCATTTGATGTGCAGAAAGAGGGAACAGATGCAATTGTTCTCCTTCATAATAAAATGTTTCTAGTTCACATTGACAAATTGGCACTTGTAAATGGCTCTTTAGTAAAGTAACAAGATATGTCAACAAAATGTTTGTTTCATATGCTAGAGGAATGAAATCAGATTCTTCTTAATATTTACACATGGATCTGCAAAATCAAGCCTAGCACGAATCAAGGGCAATTTTAAGAATGAAAATGAAACCTGAAGAAAATGCAAATATTATCATGATTCAAGCTATCTCAAAGTTTAAAAGAGTGCAATTGGTGATATGATTGACTTTGGTTACAAGGTTCACAGGAGTAAGAGGATTTTTACATCATGGATTCTCCAAGGCCAATTCACAATAAAAACTAGGACATTTTTCAAATTTAGGCAGTTGAAGCACAATTGCAGTAGCCACATTGAATAACTCGAGCAAGTACATAGCTTCTTGGTCTTCACATCCACAAACCAAAGGACTATCTAAAAGTTTCTCAATGTTGAGTATATTAAAAAGTAGGATAAGTCATAAATCTTATGACTTATCTTACTAATTTGAAAAAGTAGAACCTAACTTATTAATTAGAATAAGCAGAACCTAAGCTTTGTAATATGTAGTCATATTCAGTACTGAACCACAGTTACGAATGAATCTAATGGAATGATCGCAAACGACACATAAATGGAATGTGTTTTAGAGTTGTCTGAAGAAAATATTCAAGAAAACATTTCAATGTCCAATAGCAAGAGCTGAAAATATCACAGTAATATCAGAGGCCATTTCATCAAAATCTAAAGCTCTGACATAATTTTAAAACATTACTGTACAGTCCTAATGCAAATAATATTATAATGAGTACGAATAAACTTGCATAAAATCATTAAAACTTTAATTCAAAAGTTGTCCCTGATTCGTGCACAGATATTCATAAATGCAACAGCAAAATGCATAAAAGAGACAATAAGTCAGATGGACGACAAAATATCACGCAAATCTACAATTCATGAGCAGTTGTACAAAAAAAGGCTTCCAAAAATGTATTGAACATTATTACTTCATGAGGAATCCATACAGAAAATATTCAGCGTATCCTCTCAGGGGAATGTATCATTTGGCACTATGACATATCCTGCTAACCAAACACAGCATTATTCGGTCAAAATTGTAATATCCGTTGTTTGCTCCCAAATCTCAATGCAGGAACCAATGTAAGCACTAACATTCGGCTATTATTTATTCCATCAAACAAGCTTGGAAGTCAGTGAGAAAATGTGTTTTATGGTTCCTTGAATAACATTATTTAACATAATTATTAATGAAATAACATTATTTTATATTCCTTTGGTGTTCCTGAAACATTAAGCTTCATCCACAGAAAAGGAGCAATATAAGTCGCAATCACTTTCAGAGGTCATCATCCCCAATTCCTTCAAATGCATCATTCTCAACTAAGGGATCTGGTGTTTGTTTATTGGAAGACTTTAAAGTTACAGTTGATAGCTTCTCAGAAAGTTTTCTCATTGATGTTGTTGATTCAGTCTTAGGAGTTGTTTTGACTTCACCATTCTGTTGAAAGAAACATGAATGAACATTAAATTTGACATCAAGAATAAAATAGTTTTTGGTGATGAATGAAAAACAATACTGTACTACTAATAATGAAACAATTGGGAACAGAAGGAAATCAGTAGGAGTGAAACTGACCATACTGTCACTGTTTGAAGAAATGCTGTCTACAGAATTAGAGTGGCTGATCAATTGGCTACTTCCATCTCTTTTCATATAAGACCAACTTCCTTTACGAGCTCGATCTCCTGGCTATAGAACAATAGAAAATAGCTTTAACATGATGACGACTACTACTATTAACTTGCACCCTACAATCATATTATGCATAAGCACTGATAAAAATATTACATACTTAATACAACTCTTTATACTCTTGTATAATTTATCCACCTGGCTTTATTTGCATGCAAAATTATTTACTATTTCACATCTTAAAATCTACATGCCTTAGTAATTATTTACTTTAAAAATAATAATTGCAGCCTTTAGAAAATCATTGTTCTAATTTTCTAATTTTGTGTTCACAGCTATAAATCAAAATGGTGAAAGGAAACCTCAAAATGTTAAAGATATCCAAAAGTTCTATAAATTTTACATACTTGTTTCCTAGGAGTGCCAGTTTTTTTGAGCAATAGTTCATCTACCATTGCTTGAAGGCATACTGACATGAGAATAGCCTGCTCACTGGCAATTGTAATCCACTGCAATCTATCCTTTGACATGAGATACTCAAAAGATAACTCCAACTTTGGTTTTGGTTGTGTTTTACTACTGCAGCCAGAAGCACTTGCATCTCCATTCTGAAAATTCATAATTATATAAATAATGTGTATGCAAAGAATAATGATGAATACTTCAATCAAAATTATCTTTCCGATTTCAAAATATTAATTTCTATCTTTATGAATGCATTTTTAAGATAACAATTTTTAACATTTAACATTAGACTTAATACTTTTTTAGATAGTTATAAGTTATCAGAGATAGATAGTCATAGTTAAAAGAGATCAGTCATTAACAGTTACCAGTCAGTTCAATACAGGTACTCACATTGTGCAGTGTTGTTATTCTCCAACATCGCATTCGTGTGACCTTAAAACTGCCTTCACGTACAGCAGAGCTATCTGTCAAGCGCACTCGTAGATTCAATTCCCGATTTCCAGCACTAACCAGTACACGAGATCCTGGACGTGGATAATCACACACACACGGTCGAAACTGAAGGAAGCCATAATATTTTAATGTTCGTGCTAACTCCAAGTATTCCCGTTTTGCTCCACGAGATTGCAAAGATGCCAGCTGTTGTTGTGTGTCAGTACCACTCAAGACCCAACCTCGTTCAACATCAGCCACAGTCTGCACGTACAGGAGATTCAGGGCCACTTTATCTTGCATGAGTTCAATATCATAACTAGGGTCCCAATAACTGAGAAAAAAAGAGTATTACAATATTATTATTATATAATTTGCAAATTCATATTATGAAATAAAACAATCAAGAAATTACACCTTTTTCTGAGAACAACACGATGCACACCCTGGATGGACTTTTGTGATATGTATGGAGATTCAAAATCTTGCAATTTTCTGAGCACTGAAATAATAAGAAAGAAAACAAAAAGCTCAGAAAATACTTAATTTTGCAATAACACTGTATAAAGTATATTATTTTAAATCACAATGACGCACCAGTTATGTCTCCATCATCCTCTCGTTTAATCAGGAACAATGAAAAGTAGTACACATATTCACTAGCCAAATTAATTTGCTGGCACACTTTCTGGAAAAAAAAAAAAAAAAATATAAGTAGTAACCAAATCAAACATATCAGACAATAAATCACAAAGTGGACAAGATGCTAGTACCTCTAAAATCTGATCAGATCTTTCTGTTGTGAGCACTTTCAAAGATATTTGGAATCCATTCATTAAGAACACTTCTAGTGGCACCTCTTGGTTTGTTTCACAGCTTGTTTCTTGCTGTGCTGACAGCAAGAAACCATTAAAAAGATCAGAATTGACCAATTGTGGATTCTGACCAACTGGAAGGAAACATAAGTCAATTTTAAAACTATAAGTTGGTAGTCAATATTAAGATCATTAACTGATAGCCATAAAACATGGCTAGGTTTTTAAATGTTGAATTGGTAAATTTCAAACCCATATCAAGAAAGTTGTGGTGATAAAAATATAAATATTTTGGTTACAAAATGTTTATACGGACCTAAAATTAGGACTCAAATTCTAGAATTCATTTCAGAAAAATTATGCAAGTAGAATGATTTATGTAAGAAACGTGAATACATTTTCTACTGCTTAATTATTCTATTGAAAAATTCTGACATTACATATAAATTTATCTCTGGAATCTGTATAAATTTCCGGGAGGAATGCAAATCACTAACTACAATTTAAAAAAATTCAATAAAACATCACAAATAAAATGAAGAATAGAAAGGTTCCTCAAAACCAAAAACAAACAAAATTCACAAAATAACAAATAATCAACATGAAACTCACTTGACTGAATGTACTTCTCCAAATGTGCCCTTCTTTCTTCCAGTTGTGATGAAGATAATGGAAGAAGTTTCTTGGGTGGGAAGACTGGTAAGTTATTGGCACCAAATTCTTTCTTTAACTGTTCATGAAGATTGTGAAGTTGCTTGTACCGAACTGTACAGTGGAACACTCCGTTGACATGAATGTTGTAACCCTGAAATTAGACATTTTAGCATTAAAAAAAAGAGATTTAAGTGACAAGATCTATGTTTACTGTTGGGTCAATCTGATATCAAAATGAAGTTCTTGTTTCATTGTCTTTCAATGACAGAACTATTCTTTATGAAGACCCATTAATGTACACTGGCAGAAAAGTTCTACTTTTAAGTCTTATAAAGCAGAAAGAGCAACCAGTGATGCCATTTCTCTCCAAATCTATTAACCATTACGGATTTAGATGAGCAAATTGTACCTACCATATAATTTGCTCCATTATCATCACTAAATTCTTCTGTGTCAGGAATAGAAAAATGCATTCTGGCCCAACACTTTCTTCACATAACCATAAAGCAAAGACGCAATCACTTATTTAATGGTAGTACGAAGAATCAAATAACTGGCACACATAACCATTCCTTTACATCACCTCACTGGATATACGGGAGCACAAGATGTTAATGAGTGAGCAAGTTACTTCTCTATGTCACGCACGAGTTGTGCCACTACTCTTCCAGATCCACATCTACCCACTTCGGCGAAAGTCCACGCGCCTCCTGTGACAGTCGTCGCGATAAGACCAGCTGAGCGATAAGTCACGATAATCTATATTTGCACGCACTATTCATCTAACTAAATCGACGGAAAGCAAACAATGAGAGTCCCCTCTACGCACGTGCTATTGTTGGTTGCACTGAGTCGCCGAACTGGTTATTTACAAATTACCACAAATAAAACGCTGAAACGGATTGCACCCATCGTTGACAGATGTCGACACGAGGAAGGGCATGCTCGCGGTTCTTATCATGGCCGCTAGAGAGTGGGTAAAGTTTCTCCTGAGTAAGGCTCGCAACAGACTACACGGAGGAATGCGTTGCGAGAAATGTGCGTCGTGAAATGTGGAAAATCGAAAATCGCCTCTGCGGAGGCGAAAGAGTTCCTAGCTCGTGTCGGTCAGCTTTTCTCGGACACATTTCTACTCCTTCACTTATTATATGACATTTAGGCGTTCGCTACAGCAGAAAAACACTACGAACTGAGTGATGTTATACTATTTAGCAGTAAAAGACATGATAAACAACCAGTTTTTTAATTGTTTACTTAAATTTTCTCTTTAAACGGGAATGAACAAAAAAAACTTGTGTGGAAGATATTTTTACTTAAATGAAACACGTTCATACTGAGCAATATAAAAATAAAAAATTGAAGCAAGGAACTTAAAGGGCTATTTTGATATAATTTAATTAATTCACTATTTTCTTAATTCGTATTTATTATTTATGAATGAATTTATTAATTGTGAATTTTATTCTGAATTATTTGATTGTTCACAATTTATTCATAATTCAACCAATAAATACAGTAAAACAGGGAGGAATTAAGGAGCTCAAGAAAATAGGCACAGATTGCACTCCTCCCTTAAAGGCCAGATACGTTCCAGTTTTTTACATTAAATAATGATATGAATGCAATGCAGAAATGTATTTCTATTTAGGCAATTCGAACTAGTCAAACAGATGGCTTACGATAATGGCAGCAAAACAAAGATTTAATGGGTTAAAGTTACACAAGAGGTTTTAATAAAACAAGAAATGGGACTCGCAGGTGATCTCAAAGCTAACTGCTGTCCCACTCTCGGCTTGTAGCGCATAAAGGCATTTTAAGACCTCGAATAACCTATTTGTAGTGCGTGAACGCAGCCTCGCCGGCCTCTTTCCACATTTCTCATCGCACATTTCTGGCAATGCATCTCTCGGTGTAGTCTGTTGCGGGCCTAAATCACGGTGTGTATTGCTCGATGATGGTTTCGCATCTGTAAGAAATATTTACCGTGGTTTCACACAATCTGTCCTCGTACAACCAACATGCGCCACAAAGAAATACATACAGTTTGTGTAAAAAGTAAGTGGACATTTACGAATCTTTCTGTTTTGCGTCAGTGGAAACTTTGCAGTGGGATTTAACATAACTAAAAAATGATAACAAATAAGTTCTTCCTATATTTCCACAAGAATAGTTTCACAAAGCCAAACAATACCTTGGTACTGATGAAAACAAGAAACACTGCGCCGAAATGGGGTGCAAAAAGTCTTTGGAGTTTGTTAAAAAAGAGGGGTTCGACACGTTTCTTCGAGAATTTTGAGTAGAACATCGATTCACGACACCGCTTTGGCACAAGCAGTGGAGAAGTCGAGAGACCAAACAGATCCATTTTGAGGATTCGCATTGCTCAAGCTGAAGGTTTACGTTGGAAGGACAAATTATATTCTTACCTACTGGCTTATCGTGAAACACCACATTAGACAACCGGAATCGCACCTAGAGAACTCATGTTTGGCCGCAAAGTACGCTCAAAACTTCCTGAAACCAGTAATTCAAGAAAGGAACACCTCGATGAAGATATGCATGTCCGCTACTGACAGAAAATAGAAGGAAAGAAATGCAGGTACTCGGAACTAAGACCAAGTAAAATCGATCAAGGCGACCTGGTGCTGGTAACTCAAAGAGCGGAGCAGGGGCAGCCGTCACGCTCCGGTCGGCGCGCCCTAGCGCGTCATCGCCCGTATGGCCGGGGTAGTCGGCGGACTTTTAGCCCGGAGGGATACAAATCAGCCCTCTCCGGGAGCAACAGGCAGTTGAAGCAGCCCCGGCGTATAGCGAAATATTGGTGCGACAGTGTTTAAGTGATGACGAGTGACCGCAACTAGGCTACGGACTTTTCTTCTGGCGACACAGTTCGTTTTGTTACATCTTTTGGGTTTCGGTGATCTGGCTTGCTTTTGGTACTTCTCCTGGTTATCCGGTTAACTGAGCTTGTCCATGATATATTCTGTTGTACAATTCTGGTGAAATAAAAACCATATTATGAACTTGGTTTCCTTTTTCGGTCATAACACATTTCAATGCCTTCAATCCTGTACCGATGAAAGTAATCGAAAGAAAAAGATTCATCTGTGTTCAAGACACCAGACGGTAATCGGTATTAGCGGAACACTGCATTCCTTAAACAATTTGCTAGAAGAGATCGAGGTTCTCAACAGGCAGATGCTGTCGGAATGGAGCAGCTTCCAATTACTGACACACCAGTCAGGGATGCTCAAATATTCGGTGCCCAGTCAAGACCAACGCTGATTCCAAATGTAAAAAGTACTCCTGCACGCGATGATATATGGAGATGAGAAGATCGAGACATCAATCTGGGTGAAAGATTTTGTTTGTTAATTAGTTTACATTTTGTCAGTGAAACTTAAATGTCAAGAATTATGATTTGTTCATACAGTTATTTGAGAAGTAAATCTATAGTTTTTAGTTTATTTTGCATCATCAAGGATTTAATATTCGTTATTTTGTTTCGAACAAATATTTTAAAACTGGGAAAAGAGATTGTAGTGTTTAGGTTGGCTTACTTGCATGCGATATGTAACTAGTTTGGAGGTCAGAACAAACAGATGGCGTCAACCAGATAATGTAAAGAGTTGTTTGATATAATTTGCAATTACACGTCTCGAATAGGATGTTTTCCAAACGTTTTGTGTCAATTGACTGAGTGATCAAGCATTCTACACTATTTACGGTTTCTTTATGGTAAAGAATATTCGTATGGTCCGCAGAGAGAACTGTTCTTCCGTTTCGAATCGTCCAGGTCATATCGCTGACGTCAGGCCTGCACAACGCCTGCTCCCGCGGGCATTCTATGAAGATACGTTACGGGCAATCATGAGATTATCAGGGGTCTTGTTGAATAGAATGCAAAGGGCTTGATATTTTTGTACGATGTTGCACACGATGAATAAATAGTGTTCCGTTGATTTGATATTAGAAACATTAAATGTACTCTTGACAGAAATTAGAGCAGAAAATAATCATGGTTTTTTTAAGAATAACAAGTTTTAGCTTTGAAAGAGCCGTCTTATTTATTTAAACATAGTTTGTGAAAAATAGTTTATTGTTGTCATCATCAACAATATTCAGTATCGCAATTTTGTGTTTAGCAAAACACTCATTTAGTCCAGTTATACCCATTTAGGTACATGTTACGTTCAATATTTGTTCGTTTCCATTTACGAACAATTCTAATTTTAAACAATTCAAGCACATCTTCTCCACCCGCGGCGTACATTTCATGGCGTAGTATTGCTTCTGAAAAATATTTATTTTAGTGGGCCTTGCATTGTTTTTGTTTCCATGAAATATTTGCAAATGAAAGGTACTGAATATATGCGGATAAAATATTAGAAGTTGGCAAAGTCATGAAAACACTACTTCCCACGAAAAGTAAAGACAGATATGAGAGAGAATACGTGTATAAATAAATAATGAGGAAAAACTAGTCACTTCTGACACAGTTTTGGTATAGCATACTTTTTAGAACTGGTAAACACATCTGAAGTTTACATTTTTTACATTCGTAATCCTAAGGCTAAATATTTTACATGTAAAACATTTAATATATTCACCTTAAATGTTTTGTTGTTCCCTAAGTCAGCTAGCATAACGTTTACTTCCCCTCTTAGTTTTATTCATTCGTTGTTTATGTTGTTCAAGGTACGTAATATGTGATGTACTTGTTTGTTCATGTTTCATGGCCGACTGCAAATACCTTTGCTATGTCTGTGTTATAGTTTCTTCATTACAAAATTTCGCTCTTTTTCTGAATTCTGATTGGTAGGTGTTAATTTTTAATTGCACGGTTGAATTTCAATTGCACGCGTGTTATTAACATAGATTTTATCAACGATATTTCATGGAATTAATGAGCATATTTAGTTAACTAAACAAAAAATATTAAAAGATATTTTAAAAAATACAATTGTGCAGTTTTTTAACAAAAACAAAAGAATTCATCAAAGTGCCATTAATGCATTCTTGCATTTGCATGTATTGCAAAAATTTAAAGAAAACAAATTGGAGCCGTTTTCGAGAAAATGGCGTTTGAACGTTTCTGAAAATGTGGAATTTCGACCTCATTTTCATATAAAACTTTAGTTTTCGAAAACGTTTGAGACATCATTTGTGGCACTTGTTCTAACAAATGCAATAATGTATATAAATTGCCGTTAATGTAAATATTAATGACGCGAGACAACAAAAATTACATTTGTTTAATTCTTGAAAATACAAAAGAATGCAGAATGACATTTATGTCATCTGTTACAGTAAATTTAATTTAAATCCTACCAAAAGTTTAAAGAAAAAAAATTGGAGCTATTTTTGAGAAATTCGTGTTTTCCATACTTTTTAATATTACTCATATTTCTCGCAAATCCACGTGAAAAGTACTAAAATTTGCAAAAAATGCACATGATCTTAACGTAAGAACTAATTATGGAGAACAAATTTCATTTGGAGGAAACATTTTTTCTTTAGTTTTGTAGTTGAAGATGCCGAAAAAATGTTAAGCTTTTGCAATTATCAAAAATTTAGAGTTAACAGCGAAAATCGGACCTACGCCACCTTTACAAGTGAATTTCAATCTATTCTTACAAAACATTTAAGGAAAAAATTCGGAGACATTTTTGAGAAAATTGGCTCCGAATTGAAAATGTTGCAGGGGCTTCGTAAAAAGTACCCCCAAAATATTGAATGTTATTCAAAATCGGAGAGCCAGATCGGATCTGGGTTGTAATTAGTTTGGAAAAAATCCTAAGCATATTTTAGGCGCTAATGTTGTTCGCCGGACTGACAGGCTGATGGACGGACGGACGGACGGACGGACTGACTTTATGAAGAAAAACAACACTTTGTCGGTATCAAGGGAACGCCAAACGTGTATTTCTGTTGAAATCTCGAAATAGATTTTCGGCAACATTGCATAACTCTATTCTACGTGTATTATTCCGTATTTACCGAAGAGCGCAGATGTGTCGTTTCATTCTCACATGGAGACATGGTCAAAGGGCGAGAGCGGTCTCTCAACTCGATAACTTTTAATCTGCTTGAACACGGTCACAATCCTTCCCCCTTATTCACACGTTACAAAATAAAATATAAGGACGTCCCTTAGCTTGGTTTGCAAATGCTCTAGTAATGCAAGCAGAACTGTTTTTGTAATTTAAAAATACCTAGTTTTACTTTTTTCTTGAGAAGTAAAATATACGGAAACTCGAGAAAACGATCGAATAGAGCTCAACAAAAATAATGTCTATTAATTTTGTTACAAGGAGAGTGGATAGGATATTATCACATGAATTTGTCTTCTAAAGATAAGTGAGTACCCAGCTATTGACATTGTATTCATTTCCACAAGGTCAACTGACTTGTTGAAATGTCCATATTGTACAATCTTCGAAAATTTCCACTTCTATTTCCGTCCGAAGGATAGTGGAAAAAAGTGAATATGAAAACTTGACGTCTGATTAGTGGAGTGGTTTACACAAGATAATACGGAAATTATTACAATGAAATAAAAGTAACTAATGGATTATATTTTATCACCGTGTTTACGTGGTACTGTAGCACTTAGTCAATGTGGAACGTTTACAATGCAGAAATCTTTCCAATGATACAGAAATTGCATTCCTGGCGAAGGTTTTGATTTATTTATATAATACGGAATCTTATCTACTCCGGAAAAGAATGCTAGCCCTTTGAGATAGTGAATTGAGCAAATTTTACTGTATATAATGAAGATTAAAAATACTAAAAACAACGTAATTTTTAACGATTTAATACAAAGTAACGTTTTTACTAATACTCCTCAATTAAAGTTGGCATAGTAGAGATTAAGGGTAGTACATACCCGTATTTTAGAAATGGGCCGAGAGTTCAAAGAAAATTTGCAAAAAGGAACTTGTTCTATAGAGACATTCGGTACGTTGAGTCACATTTAGGAGTCGATTCAGAATTTGACTGACGTTGTGGAATACGCGATTCACGAAAGGAAGGGACGCAGCACAGTTCCCATAAATATATGCCCCCGATTTGCAAAGATTCGCAACGCAGGTACTCGTAACTAATTAACGGCTGGTAGGTTCTAGGGTTCATGTCCCGCCGGTGACAGTGTTGTCAGAGGTAGCGCATTTCCGCATTTTCGACGTTCAATCCGCAATTCGCATTGAGCCATGCGGATGACTAAAAAATCAGCATTTTTACAATTTCATATTTTTGACGTCTTGCTTAATAGACATTTTTTATGTCTTGCTTTTGACTGTTTTTTCCCCCGCGTATTTACTAGCCTATCAAGTGGAATATTTTCCTTCTTCCTTATCTATCACTATCTCACTGAACTAGAACACGAAACGATGGAAATGGGACCCTACTCTTGAAATCGGCGCGTACAGGCGTACTGATTTCTGAACACAGTCGTTTTACATTTTCAACGGCCGATTACGTTAAAAAATCTGCCCGGTTGCACTCGTCGATTTCAAGAATAGGGTCCCAACTCTTACAGTCTTGGATTTTATTGCCTGGTCTTCTCTTTCTTTGTCTATGCTTACTTTATTGTGTGGTTAAAAAGAGATGTCACATATGGAAACGACCAAGCATTTAAGTCCAAGGCTGTTGTGTTAATGCCTGGACTATTCCTTCTTTGTTTAGACATGTCATCATTTTTAAGTTGAAAAGAGGCGTTTGTTATTAGGAATACTTACAATTTTTTGTTGCGGGAAATAGAATAAGAGAATGACTGATTTTGAATTGTTTAAGGAAACGTCCACGAGAGAATATCCAAAAACGTAAAAAGAAAAAAAAAGCCCTATGTATTTTCACCAAATGAGTGATTGAAGTTCGTATTTTTTCTTATAATTCGGTTTTCTATTTTTTTTAAACGTATAGAGTATTAAATTAATAGAATATCGTATCTGAAGTAAGAACATAAGAAGGCATTTAGATATCGTTATTTGAAACCCATTTTACGAGTACAAAATATATGATATTTACAAATTTCAGGCATTGATACTTCCATTTATTCTTCTATTTTAAATATATAATTTGTTCGTTGGAATAACCCGACTGAAAATATTTTAATAAATTATTATAAATATAACTATTCTCATGCCACACTACTGACGAAACAGTGTAACAATTATTATAATGAGAAAATCGCTCATTACACCAAAATTAAAATTTTTAAAATGCTAGTTCATACGGTGGTTGATAGATGGAGGAAGTGACTGGTTTTCTAGCAGTGCTTTGGTTTCCTGTATTATCACGTGACTTCCGGTCACACTCCTGACGCCGCTGATTCCCTGCAGTCGCATGTGCTTGCAGAAGCAATAGTTACGTAGCTATCAACAGTAAAATGATATAATATTGACTTTACCTGTGTGATCTAGGAAATATTGTTATGTTTGTGAAAAACTTGTTATAAATATACATTTTTATTTTAAAACTATATTTTCTAAAACTGTACCAAAACATAACCTTTCAAACAGGGTTAATTACTATTTACTGTTTATTTTTAGTGACTTATTCTTTCAAAAGGTCTCTAATGGCTGAAACTGGGGCTGAAAGACAGAGGACCTATGCAGAAAAGAAGAAAAATGATGAGTACAAACTCCGCCGAGCATTTATTGATGAACGTTATTGAGAGAAGAGGAAGTTGAAGGAAACTACCCAGTCGAGAAATGAAAGAAAGGCTAAGGCTCTTAAAAGGAAGCACAAAAGTAGATAAATTATCAGAGAAAGACTTCATAAACAAATTCTTAATCAAAGCAATGATGTGTCACCATCTGCGTTAGGAAAGGCATTCAAGAAGTTGATAAAAATATACCCCATTCTCCCAGAAAGGTAAGGGCTACAATTGTAAATATGCCAAAAAGTATGGTGTGCCAATAGAAAATAAAAAAAATGCCTGTTGAGAGAGGTGTTGATGTTACTGAACTTATCACTGAATTTTATGAAAATGAGATCAGGCGCGTTTGTCCCAGTAATGAAGAGGGCTTCCTCACGGAGATCCCTTGCAACAGCACGACACCTACTCTATCCAAATAGTCTAGTCTCTTCATAGAGAAAAATCCCGACAAAAAAGTTGGCCCTAGCAAGTTCTTATCTTTACTTCCTAATCATGTGAAACCGTATAGAGAAATGCCTCATAATGAGTGTGTATGCCGCTATCATGAGAATTTTGGTAATTTACATGAAAAACTTACTGAGGTACAGCCTCAGCAGAATTTGGATTTTCGGTTGAGGATTTTATTCAAAGGCATGTTTGTGACCAATCTAAATACAAATGTATGAACCCAGAGAGTAAGTGCTCTAAGAAGCTCTGAGTTTTTGTGTACGGAAGTTACAGGAGATCCAATTGTTCAGTTCTGTCAGCGGATTTTCTACGATAACCGAACAGAGAACTGTACAATTGAAGTGTCAGTGAAGCTTTTGCCCGCCTGATAAATTTAATTTTCAACTTTCTGTTACATGTTTTTCCGCAAAAGCAAACACAGCATTCGGTGCAACTCGTCAGAACGCGAGTGATACGTCTGTGGTGTTACAGGTAGGTTATACGGAAAACTACACATGCCTATCAAGATGAAATTAAGTCGGCACACTGAAATAACACCCAAGTGGCAATATTATAACCAGTATATTGTGGTATGGTTGATAATAGAAGTGCAAGTTATGCAATTGTGTCTGATAATGTGACAGATTCGCTGTTCAAAATTTTTACAAGGTGTAATTTCTGAGCATCAACAAAAGAACAAGAAAATGAGGAATCTGCAGGTGTTTTCTGATGGATGTGCGGGACAATTTAAGAGCAAATATCACTTCACAAATATGACCCGCAACAAAAAACGTTTTTGTCAAAGCAATTTGACTTTGACATTTTTCGCTCTATCCCATGTAAAAGGTGCTGTAGTGAAGCGAAATGCCTGAAACTTAGTTCGAGACCGAAAAGTAACCATTCGGGATGCTAAAAGTTTTGCCCAAGCCTGTACCACTCTTTAAAAAAAAAAAAAAAAAAAAAATTGCGTCGTTGTTGACGCAACGCGTCTCTTAACCCTTTTTGGGCGTTGAGCGCTTTTGGTGGAGTAATCCTCCGTTACCAAGTAATTACTATCATTACTGTTAGAGTAATTACTGTGTGTGTCCTCGATAGTGTTATTGCTGGGCCTGCTATTCAGCTCATCCCGGTTGGGGTGAGTGGCGCGGAGCGTTATGTGTTGGGAAGAAACGGGGGTGGGAGAGGGAAGGAGCCTTCCACTATCCCGTACAGGACAGGGTTCGAGGAGGAGGGATTGGAAGAAGGGAAAGAAGAGAGGGGGACTGATAGTGTTTAAGGGGTGAGTGGGTTCAGTTGGGGATTATGTGGCCGGGTTCGGTGGGTAGGTTTATTCTTTATGTGTCAGGCGGAGGGATTTGGAGGATGTCGAAGGGATGGAGATAGTTCCTTTTATTTCTGGGTGGGTTTTGTAGGACGTTCTGGTGTTGTGTGGTCTGTAGGAAGTCAGTAAAGTGCGTCTTTTGTAGGGCTTTGTCTACTTCTTGTCTTGTCAAGGCGTGTATGTCTTTGTCGATGGATGTCATTTTTAGTTTTTGTTGGAGTCTGTAGTAGTTGGTCATGGGTGGTGGTCTAAATGATATTCTAAGGAACCGGTTCTCTGTCTTTATTAGTTTCGTGTAGATTGTCTTTGTCGTTGTTGCCCAGGTTCCGCAGTTGTAGGTCATGATGGGTTTAATGTACGTCTTGTATATATATATATATATATATATATATATATATGTATATATATATGTATATATATATGTATATATATATGTATATATATATATATATGTATATATATGTATATATATATATATGTATATATATATGTATATATATATATATGTATATATATATGTATTTATATATATATATATATATATATATATATATATATATATATATATATATATATAAAGTTTTGTCTTGGTCGGCGTGTGTGGTGGGTGAGTCAGTGCTGGAGTCAGAGCGTTTATCCGCCTGTTGGGTTTTTGGGTGATGGAGTCAACGTGTTTGTTTCAGGTCAGTCTTCTGTCAAGAGTAATGCCAATGTATTGTGTGTCGTGGCTCCAGTTAATAGTCATGTTGTCTATTGTGAGGGTGGTGGAGTCGGGTCAGGGTTGGTTGGTCAGGTAGCAGTGCATTTGGTCGGGTTTAGTCTCAGGTTGTTTTCGTTTGTCCAGTTTGTTATTACATCTAAGTCTTGCTGTAGTTGTTTAGCTGTAGCTGTATTTGGTTTTCCAATAGGTACAATTTCTCTAACTTTTCCAGTTGTGCAGCAAAATATGAAAATGTTTCGTTCAAATCAGGTCAAAAATTGTCACACTACTGACGTGTAAATAATCTGTGATAATATCCATAAAATACAATATCTTTTTACGAAATTTGGAGTGTGAACTTACAAGGGCCCATTCAATGTATATGTTATAAAGAAATAAAGATTATTAAAAAATTAATTATTTCAATTCCTCAAAATATTTGCAAATTGGTGACACTACTGACGATGGACGTTTCCTTAAATTAGTAAAACTGAAAGACAAATTTGATGGTAATAGTAGCTTACTGACTGGTAGAATTTGACGGTAAATTACCTGTTGTCGGTGTTCAACTGGTAATAAGAAGTGCTACGAAATTATAACCTGTTCCTCATTTTTGATTGGAAATCCGCTTTGTACAAATTGTCACAAGCTAAAAAAAAAAACAAAAAAAAAAACCACAAACAAACAAGGAACAAGGTTGGTTGGTTGAAGGTTCCGCAAAATTCTGCATTTTGGCGCCACAGTCTCCGCATTCCACCGTTTCTCTTCTGGCAACACTGCGACCAGTCCTTTGTCACTAGATAGGCTGCGGCCCGTTCTTATTTGAATTTGGGCAGAGATAATTATGGGTAGGTCTACCATATTGCCCCCAACTTGCGCCAAAAGCGTCGAAGGGCGGAAAGGCGCTGTGCGTGAAGGAGCAGCGATCTACAGGCCACCCACAGCAATTCCCGTAGTTGGAACTGCGTCCAAAAGTTTGGAAGTTTTCGTTGATAAAAATCGTTTCACGTTGTGAGGCGCGCAAAGTGTGTTTTCAGAATGCAAGATTGTGAAGAAAAATGCCGCATATTCGGCTTGTTGGGTTCCCAATTGTCATAACAACCAAGCAGAAGACGCAGAAGGTATAAGGCTGACTTTGCAGTGCGATTCCAAATAGTAAGTAATTTATGTTATGTTTTGCATTATTGATGTTTCGATTAGATTGGTTTCGTAATATGATAATGAGTGTTATTTCTTTTATTTTTAATATAGTCTTATTATTTTTGTTGCAACAACATTAAATTGAATATTTATTTTGTGTATAAATGTACATGATACAAATTTTATTTTAGGTGCAGAAAATATCTGCTGAATGTTGAGGATCAGGTTAGGATCTGCGTAGTCGGTGGAGGACATTATTAAGGAGGAACGTGTGCGTTGAGCACTTCATGCCAGTAATGTTGACTGCAGGTACCATTCATTTTGGCTTCCTCCCATGACCTGGTGAGTTTAGAAATCTTGATTTATGAAGATGAGACACAGCACTATACATCTTGAAATCCTATAACATCATTTTTTTATATTTCAGACACCTCCCCATTTGCTGGAAAACAAGTTGGAAGTGCCGTTTGTTCCAGATGATATGTAATACAATATTGTCAATTTTGGTAATTTTTTAATATTTCTGTGTAGTAATTTTGTATTTTTTTTTAATTTGTTGCGTCTACCATTTTTGACACAACGCGTCTCCAAGCCCGTTAAGGGGCGTTGAGCGCTTTGCGCTGGGGAGTAATCCTCCATTACATTGCGCAATTGTGGAGTAATCCTCCATTAACTTTCTGTCATGTCGCGTCACGTCTCAGTCAGTTGTCAAGAGGACCGTCAGGTAGTATCTCCGCGTACGCGCCTCCTGCTACGCGCTCCTGCGTCACTAGCCAGCGGCCAGAATTGGAAAGGAATAAGGATAGGGGCAGTTCAGTAAAGTTTAGGACACTTCACAAGGGTTGGACTAGTCCTTGTGAAGCAGCCAAACTCGTTTTGTTGGAACAAATTTCACATGAGATTCGACGGGAATCGCATCCGGACCTAAGTGGTGAAAGGCTAGCGACTTCGCTATGTGCCACGAGCGAGGCTTCAAGTGATATGTCCTTGTATAGTGTGTTGATCATTGTTTAGATCATTTACGGTCCGTTTAGAATAGGGGGTGATTTTTTTGCCAGAGGTAAGAACTAGTTTAGTATCACTCTGTAAAATGTATTTTTTCACCAGCCATTTGAAGGAGAATGCCAGCTGTTAATGATTCTTCAGTGTGAGCTCAGTGTGTGTAATTGAAGGTTAGGGATAATTTTCAAGTGTGATTTACATTGTTCCAATACCATCACTATAAAGAATATTATAAGAATATGTATAATTCTTGTCAAAAAGAAGATGAAAATGTGTATGCATGAAAATTAACTTATAGATGTAAAGGGGCAGGCCATAAATTCTGTATTTCAAAGAGTCCCAATTGTTGACTTTCATAATGCTTTAATTAAGCTTGCTATAGACTAAATTTTCATCACAAAATTATGTGTATAAATAATACTCTTGAAAAGGATGTTTTAAAAGTGAATTTTTCTTGCATTCTAACTATATAAATACACTGGTATGCAAACATTCTCCAGTTGGGGAATTACAAGAACAATAGGGAATAAAATGGCTCAAGCACAAGTTAGTCAATGTTTGTGAAATTAATGAAAATCATTTGTCCTTTTATTCACCGATAATGGCCCCTTAAAGTAGTTCGGCATCATTGAGTCAAAAAGTCATTCAAAAATCTGAACAGACAATACATGAAAATATTTTCTTAGTAATTGAAAAACTGTTCAATATCTATCAAATAAGAAGAAGAGAGGTCTACTTTCTCCAGCTGGAAGGTTGTACATAAGTATAAGTTCTTTTTCAGGCAAACAAGCTGCATAAACTTTCTATTAATACTGATATTATCACTTACAACGAACATTACATGAAATCCTATCTGTTCTAATCCCAATTTATTTTGTTTTCAAAATTTTTGTCCAGTGCTGGTTTTAAATTCATCTCATCAATCACGAGTCATTAATTTATCACTATCACTAATTTATGTATTTGTTTCTTGCATTTAAAAAAAATGTTTTCATTATATTCCAATTGAGGTTCTAAACCAAATGAACACAATCTCCTAATTGCACTAGGATGAGGAAATATTATGAACCCTACATGTTTGAAATATTTATAAGAATATGTCTATATGGTAAATAGCGTGCAATACAATATGTACAACTATGAACTGTACTGACATGCACTTCTTTCCTTGGTAAGAAGTTTTATTTGTTCCAGCATAAAAGCAATAGGTTTGCCAAATTGTGAATTTGTGGTATCGATTTGAAGTAAGATGTCTAAATTGAAGCAAAACCATCATGAGGACTGTTATTACTACTATGCGCGCACGTTTTCTTGATCCTCCAGCTCCCTAGTTCTGATCCAACCCGGCACAGCACTAGAAAATATGAGCTCCACTCGGAACGTCACGGCTCAGCTTGCAGTGCTGCCCACATTCGTCTTTGACAATGCGGGGTTTTCAATTTTCGCTCTGTCTTTTTAACTACTTGTGCGTACAGTGCTCCTTCTTGTTACTCAATAGTTTCTATAACTATTAATTATTCTTCAGAATTTTAAAAAACTTGCTTTGTTTCTCATTGTTGTGTAATCCAAGGCGCGCTAGTACGTTGAGTTTTCTGTCAATGAAGTTGACAGCTCTGCACTGCCGTGACATAAGCAGAACCCGTCTTTCCCCGCACCCCCGCTGTCGAGTATCAAGAAAAAGTGCGCGATTAATACTTGTATTAAATCATAATTTTAACCTAACTTTTTTTAAAACATCACTAATTTCATTTGTATTGTATACACTAAATGATATTGTAATGCATCCAAGTTTTAAATTTTTTTACAACAATAAATACTGAGTTTCAATTACTTATCCACCACAACTGAATTGATAATTTTAGGGACAGAATTACAGTCAATATGTTGAAAAAGAATAGGTTAATCCTTTTAATACTGTCTTCCGTATAAATAAGCGAACAATAATCGTCCAAAATAAGCAACTCCAGTTTGCTTTCAAAAGCTTTATAGTCGTTTATCAAAAGTACTGAAAGATATTTCCTTTCTTAGTCAATGAATGTGTATAAATTATTATTCACACAACCAGTTCCACTTTTTATTTTTAATAATCAAGAGTAATTTATCATAGTATATTTTGTGTACATGACGTTCCGGCTACACCTTATAGCCATCTTCAGACCTGGTTTGCAATTGTGCATTTTAACAAATTATAGTGTATAATTTTTAATACATTTTAAAATAAATATCTGTTGACAGAAGCTTACCTTTTAGAAAATAGATTTGGAGTATTAAAAAATACTAGAATATTTACATTATATACAATATTAACATAGTGAGCGTGCGTACTTCCGCTCGCTGTTCCTTTATTTCTTTTACCGTCTACTTGAACCCTAGAGACGGTCACAAGACGAAACGTAATATTCAACGGCCAGGCCGCAGCCTTCGTCCGCCGGTAAGCCTGCGCAGTGAATGCATGATGTCACGCCTGCTCGTTTTACACATGCCTTATGGCGGAAAGAAGTGGGAGCCTAACGTTTCTCCCTTCCCTGTCAACAGCTTCAAATGCGTTACAAATGAAGTTTGTAGCAGTGTCAAATAAAAATTTTGATATGATTGTTACATAACATAACTCACAAATCACTTTCTTTTTGCGTCGGGAAGGAGGAAGTTCAGATGTCACTGCCATTCGCCTTGTCGACAGCAGAGCCAGAACATTTGGGCTCTGGACTTGGTTTGTTGTAAGTCCATGCGGGAGAAAAACTGCTCCCAAATATGAGTGAAACAGAACGTTGACAATACCCCTGTATATAGCGACGTTTCGCAACTACTCGATTTCGTCCGGGACCTGCCACGGTTTGCACCCTCAGTTCAACCTTAGACTAAAGAGGTATAATTCTTTACTCTATGGTTCAACCTCGCGACTGACTATTTATATAATTTATTTCCACCATGATGCCACCTTTCCTGGTTGCCGTGGGGCGCGGGGCGCAGGCTTTCCAGCGCCCCAACAAGGGGCTCAAAGGGGCAATGACCTCTGGTCTAAATAGTATGTATAGTGAGATAAACTTTGATTGTGTAAATGTCAAACTTGACAAAACTGAGATCAGTGTCGTAATAAGAGTTATAATGATACATATATCCAGTGCTTTATTTTTAAAATTTTAGATGCCGCAACGGTTCTCAAATTTATTATTAATGTAATAGCAATAGTTATTTATATATAATATAATTTAATAATTATTCCCGAGGTACCGGAACGCCGTTTCGTCGCGTTCCGGTAGAAATCAAACCCTGCATATATCTATGTTTCATTTATACCAAAAATAATAATTTGCGTACTGCAAAAAGTATTAGAACAAACTCATGGCATAAGAACTGTCAGATGTCATCTTTGGCAGGAAGAGGAGTCAAATATAAACAAAAATTATAGTTCACTTGAATTTTGACAAATTGCGTCTAACTTTCTATGATATTCTAATCGTAACATTGTATTATAATATTCAATTGGTTATCAATTTCGGCTTAAGAGCCTTGTTTGATAATTCTCCAATTTCGAATTGATAAGATGAATCAACGTTTTATTGATAATTTTACTTTTCAAAATTTGCATTAATTTGCATGTTTAAATATATTTATAGCATGAAATTACATGTTTATTAAACAAGGTGGCATTATATGAAGCAAGAAACATTGTTTTTCATTTGATGATTCAACTTCATCAATCACTCACAATTACTTTAATTTTCTCTACTTGTCATTTATTGTTTTAATCTCAGACCTCCGATGAGGACATGAATCAAATAACATTTAGATATTTCAGTGTTTTACTAATAATAACGTGAATAAATGCTTATATTTATTGAATTTGTTTTATAATAACCTGGAAAATATGCATTTTCTGTAGGTTATTGGGATGTTGAAAACATGGAAATGGTAAACACAATATTAAGCGGTGATCATTAACATTGATTACTTGATATTTTCCTTAGGGGTAGGTTTCATTGGTTAAACTTTTTCAACGATTGAACATTAGATACCTTGAATGGCCCGTTTTCTTTTGATAAACCGCTACGTCCTTCCAGTACAAATATCTTGCAAAGATCAAGGTTTCGGGAGTTTCATAGAGTGGAGAGTATCGTCCAACAAACCACCTTCGAAGTCTGACGATATTTGTGTCGGGATATATGTATGATATTGTGTATTTGTGTTGGGAAGGTAATGTAACTTGACCACCAAGTTCGTTCTAAGTATCTTCACTGGAAAATTCTACGGCATTGATATTTACTAAACTGTAAACATAAACGCTAAATCTCTATGAATTATTTTAACATGTTTTTTTGTTTTCTTTTAGTAGTAACAACTCGTTTTACCAAGTACGTATCTATGTTATATTTTAAGACGCTACAATAATTGAATTTTAGATGAATTTATTTTCATGCATTTAGGAATTCACGAAATTTCATTGAAATGCTCGCCAATCTAAAAAAGGTTTTAAATATAATTATTAATATTGATTAAAAATATGTATTAACAATGCAAACAAATACAATTGCAATGAAATTTCATTGCGGAAGAGATATCTGTCATCTATCGAATGAGGTAGTTTAACCTCGGCCAATATTTTTATGTGTATTAAGAATTTGCAATGATATTTCACATTACGATGGAGGTTCCCTATTGAATTTCTGTTGGTTAACGTTAGAATTAAAGAAAAGTGCAATTTTACTGAATTTATAAAGAACAAATATTTTAAAATTTGCATTGATACTTAGGAGGTCCGCTAGCGATGTTTAATTTTGTAACAAAAAATCTGTTTGCATGCACTTACTAATCTAGAGGAAGAGAGAATGTTACGCGATTTCACATGTACTCATATTCGTATATTATAGCATAAAAACATCAAATTAACAGTTTTAGAAAGATGATCCTGAATTATTGAATGATAAATTGAATTGAATATATTAACATAAAGTTTATACATGTTCATTTAGAAATTTCTATACTTGTATAAATGAAGTAGTATTTTGTGATGTGTGATTCAACTCATGTGATCTTTCAACAAAATTCAATATTTATGTATTTGAAAACCTTAACACTACATTCATTCAGTCCAATGCAGTTTACAGCAAACAGCTAATGTATGTTTCCCTATTTTTTAATGGTAATGGTTAAACGAAAGGAACAAATATTTTCAGACTCTCGGATTTAACAGGAGCCTTTAAAAATTTAATAATATAGCTATTCGGTAGCTCAACATCCCTTTGAAGAGCCACAGAATTTGTTTACAAGCAAGTGCATTTTAAGCGTATGTGGCAGGCAAAAGCGCGATATTGGAGAACTGGTTTTTCAGTATGCTTGTATAGAGGGAATGAATTAAGCGCAAACAAATGGGGTCTGTGTAAGATGTTAATTTCTTATAAATAGTTACACATATCTCGAGAACAAAATATGATAGCACCGATCGGATTCCGGAATTTTGTATTGCGTTTAAACGCCACTCAGATGAGACAATAAAAATTTGCAACAATTGCAAATTTATAAACAATTTCCAAAATTTTGCAAATCTGAAGGGGGAGTCTCCCAATGTCCTAGAACCGAAAACAACGAATTCACAATTTTGCAACAATTTATAATTTTATAAACAAATTCTAAATATGCGTTAGAACGACCGGGAAGGCCCCGCAAATCGTGCCTGAAATGAACATCTCAAAATAGCAGTTTGACAGGAGTTACAAATCGATTACTAAAAGTTAGAATAATTGTTGCTCAGATGATAACTATTTACTGGTCTATTGACAATAATTCTGGACGGAAAACCCGCTCAAAAATATTTTTTCGTCGTGGCGTACGCGCAGGCAAAATCTCTCCTTCGGCAGGGAAATATGACGATATTTCCGCCTCGTACATAAACGAACTAACCCCCTCCCCCTGAGACAGCGTTCTTTCTACCCCTTGGAATGTTGTATCAATCCAGACAACTGTGGATCTACCTTCTAGCGATTGGTCAACGCATCCCTCCCTCTGGCCGTGGGGTGTCCAAGTTTGTCGACGTGGTTGGGAAGATAGAATTTTGCCGGTAAATTTTTGTGAGGGAGAGGGTACATTCAAAACGTTTTCCAGGATATCAACTGATGCCACTGCAGTGCCTCTGACCGGGAGATCCTAGAGTTCGACTTCTGACGGTGGTAGGATTTTCGACACTAGCTACGTAGCTAGGTCGGATGCAGGCATTGTTTGGAGAAGAATTCTAGCGGACGGACCGAGAATGTACCGTACCAGACGAGCAGTACCGTAACAAACGGGCTACGGACTGCGCGCAATCTTCCCTTCCTCTTCCTTGTCCTATCCCCACCCCTTACTGACACACACTTTCACTCACATTCACTACCCTACCACACTTGAGGACCTTAGAGCTTATCGCGGCTGGGGTGTTGTCTCGCTAATGGGAGATACCTGGTTGGCCAAAATTCCCGGATGCTGACGTAGGTCACCGCCGGATCTCACCATCCATCGGGGAGAGATCACCACCTCCACCAATTAAAAACATGTACTATACTCATGGGACTAATGACCTTAGCCATTGTAACGCCCGGAAAAAATTTTCAAAACATTTTCATAAGTTATTAGGTAAAATCATGTTTACTGGACACTATTATCATGCTCGTACTGTTCGCTCCTAGTATAGTAGATCCTGTGCCTCGTTATACTGCTGAAAGTTATATTCTAGACCAAATATGAAACTAGTGGTGCTACAAAAGCACAGACTATCTGATATTATTTCTAAAGTTGCAATTTTCGAAATTTCAGAAAGTTAAAAAAATGAGACCCGCATCATTATTTTAAGCATCCCTTCTTCTATTCGTGAAAAAAAAATTAAAGAAAAAATTGGAGTTGTTTTAAAAAAATGTTATTTTTGGTTTAAATTGTCTATATTTTTGCTAAAATACACGAAAACTACTCATATTTTCGAACAATTGAATATGAATTATTTAAAGATCCGCCTTTAAAGAACAGATTTAATTAAGGAAAAAATCTCCATCTTCAATCTTATAGTTGTGGAAAGACGCCCAAATCAAATTGCACTTTTGCAATTTTCAAAAAAATCTGTGATTTTAGCGATCGTTCGCGATTTTAGCGATTTTAGCGATCGAGACCTGCACCATTCTCTTAAGCGTCATTTAAGCTATCCGAGAAAAAATAGTGGCATTTATGAGAAAATTTTGAAAATGTTTTTGAGGTTTCATTTAAAGTAGCCTATTATTTTCTATATTTAGCAACAGGAGTTATCCACTTTTTCGTTATCAGGCCCCGGCAATAAGAGTTTTTGTGCCGAAAATTTGCCGTTTCTCGGCGCAAGATTACCTCTTCTTACGAAATATCTTCGTAAGGGCGAGAAAGAAAAAAAAATAATTTTTTTGAGGGGGGCAGGGGGATTAACATTGATATGTGCCAGACGCCATCACCCTCAATCCTTCCCCTCATGCAGATGGCTTGGTCTCGGAAGGGCCGCGAGCGCTGAGCGGGTTCGCGCGGCGGCCGCCGGGAGCGCGGTCGTCGCGAGTCGACAGCGCCTGCGCGTGCGCCTGCGCCTCACTCCCGCGGCGACCGCGTGCCTGTTCGGACGCTCCGTGCGGCGTGGACGTTCTGTGCGACGCGTGTGTGTTGACGTGTGGGGAAGGGGGGCGCCATCCCGGGGCATCCTCCGAGGGACAGTGACAGTGGCGGCGTCCTCGCCGTGAGGGCGGAGGGGAGTGCAGAGGTGAGTGCGCGCGCGTGACACGCCGCCGCCGCCGCGCGGGGGTGGGCGGGGCGCCTGCCCGAGTGTGGCCAAGGCTTCTGCAGACCTCCAGCGGAAGAGACTTTCCTAAACGACCAAGTGTTGCTTATGCTGTGAGGCATTGTTTGGGAACAAACTTTGCAGATTCTCTGTGATTTCCAATTACCTTGCAGTATGCTTAACATGCACCCCAATTGGCACGCATTTCAGCGATGGTAGACGTCTCGTGTAAATCTAAACCACACGCCAGGGAATAAATAATTACCATTTCACATGAAGAATGACAAATGATGACTTTGAAGAGCACAGAATCCTGCCACTTGTGCATTGTGGTAGATACTTTTCGAAGGTTTTTCGAATTATATCGCAGCATTTTATAGTTGTTGACAAAATACAACAAGTAAAGTATTCTGTCAATCTGCATATCTCGTATCTGATATAATAACAGATCGTACTTCACATTTTCTGTTCACGGATCCAATGAATAGCGAATGAGGAGAGAATTATTCAGAATACGAGGCTTTTCTATCGGGTGCTCGCAAAACTTTCCAGAATGTGTTAAATCAAACCCTGATCATTTCTTAGCAAACCGCTACGGAATAGTGCTTAGTAATTTCTACATAAGGATGCAGTTTCAATATTTGTATTGCCAATGCTCAAATAGCTTGCTTACTCTTTAATTTCATAGGAAACTACTCTCTGACGAGAGATACATAAAAGTGGAATAAGGTATTTACATTTGATTTTCCTTCAAATTTGTACCTTCTTCGCTAATATATTACTATTATGCAGATAAATTCATGAAAATGCCGAGGTGTCTTACAACTTCATCATTAGGGAGCGGATTTCTATGATTTTGTATATTTTTGTCCGTTGCTCCACAGCATAGCCGAATAAAATTTCTTTACATTTGGTTAGAATGGGATGCTATGTAGATTAATGTTAGTACATACTTGTGCATATTTGTCCGATTTTTCCTGTTGCTGCATATTAGGGTAATTATAGGCGTATATTTCGCATATTTCGTTAAAATGGAGACATCTCTAAAACGTTTAATCTTTTCAAAGAATCTCTTTATTTGTGAGCGTTCATTAATTCGAAAGAACTTGTTACAGTTGACGTTTGTTTTTCTTCTCTTAGATGATGAAATACTTGTTTCTGATATATTTCTTAAACCAGGCAGAACAAATGCAACACGATGAATATTTACTTAAATTATTTCTCCCGGAAAGAAAGGTAGATTATATTATGTTTGCACAAGGTTTGTTTATTTATATATTTGCTCGCGAATACATCATCTTGGACCACGCAAGACATGCACTTGCACGGGCTCAGTATCATTTTATCACGTTGCAAGTCTTGCATGTAACTAATCAGGGGATCATAATTAGGCTGAATCCGATTTTTATATCCCAGGGTTGTTAGTCCTGCGGGGATGGAAGATAATGATAATGAAGGATGGACGTCACACACACACACACACACACACACACACACACACACACACACACACATGCCCGAGGCGGAACTCGAACCCGCCATTCCAAGGATGCTTCTCCTGAATTTTATCAAGAAAAGTTTATACAGGAAATGAAATATTGTTCATTTCAATTGCGTATTAAAATGCATATTTAAGAATTTTTAAATCATAAATGTATATTTTTAAAAGCATATTTCAAAATGTTTTTAGGGCATAAAATCCTCTCCCTATTCATCATATAGTTTTGGCCCTTCTACACTTCCGTTTCACAAAAACGTATGAATTGTTGATCAAACATTAGGAGGTGAGGTACGTACTTTATCATATTTAAGAAATACAAAATTTTGGTTTAAAAATAGTACTTCAAATACACTTTTCTTATTACTATAAACGTTAATTAGAGGCTAGTGACTGATAGTTCATTATTATTCTTACAGTGTTGTGAGTAAAATCAATTTATAATTTTCAAGTTGAATGTTATACATACTCGTCTGCGGAGTGTCTGATTTAAGACTAGGTTTCAGGATGGAACTGCTAGATCATGGTCGTGCAGCAACGATACAACACGTGAATTTGATCGATTCCGATATTAGATATCGTAACCAGATATCAGTCAGACAACAAAATGCATTGCTTTGCTGGCTTTCCTCTTGGCAGAATTCCTATTCTTCAGAATATTGAGTGCACAGTAATAATCCTACATATTAATATTTTTGGTTGCGCGAGTAGTCTTAACGGTGCTAGCGTATCGGCTCCGCCCAGTATGTCAGTCTGTTTTCCACTTCGCCCAGAGGCACTTTTGCATAATAACTCGTTCGCAGATTGACCGCTCGCGCTCGCCTTGCATTATCGTCGCGATAACCTACATTATGTTTTGGTCGTTGTGTGTTTACGTCTCGAGTGGGTGGTTCCCGCGAAGATGAATAACCTTATGCGTGGTGCGATATGTTTGTTTATATTCGTGTCTCTGGGACTTTGGCAAGCCAGTCAAAGCGGAAGAAGTCGGAATAGAAATCAGCGTCGAGAGAAGACGTTTTCCAGAAAAGGACCACTCACAAAGATTGTTTGACCTCTTGTGGCGAAACGGCAAGGGCATGCTTCCCAACCACCAATTTGTGTGCAATTTGTAATTTGCATTCGGGTTTTTTAAAGTTAATATGAAAATGTTTAAAGTTCTCCTTGTGATACACACACACACACACACACACACACACACACACACACATATATATATATATATATATATATATATATATATATATATATATATATATTGAAACGTTTGACCTACTATTAAATGTCAATCCCGGTACCTCGGTCGACGATTCTATGAAGTAATTGTTGCTACTCACTCCGCAACCAATTACTCAATCTGCCATCCATACGGAGTGGCGAGGAATCTGAAAATAGTTCTGAAATGTCAACTCAAGGTTTGCATGTAATGGCAAATGAGAATCGGCTTTCTTTCAAACTATGAATTATAATTTATTATGCATGCCAAAGTTATCAACTATCATCAATTATTACAATGTATCGTAAGGTCATGACCATTTTTCTCGTTATTGCAATAACAGCGTTATAAAACCTTTTAACCTGTCTTGCCTCTTCGCGCGCACGGCGCTCGATGTCGCCACGTAGAGTATACCAATCCTCTTTCTTGTCGAAGTCCACGATGATCAGCGACCAAGTCGAAACTTCCTCCAACCACTTTACAAGCACTGCCTATACTCTTTATTTTGCGCTTCAGGTGGGCACCTATTTCAAACTGATTACTTTCCTAGGTCGGAAAAATATCCCTATAATATCACCTAACATGGCAATTCACAATTCACTGGTAAAATTTCTAAGTCAAATCTTGTAACTCCACCGCGAAAATATTCTAAGTTCACTTTCCGGTTCACTCATGGAAATATTTCAAGTCCAGATTTCATAATTAACCTAAAAAAACGCGCAAGCGATCCGCTCACCACCACGACGCGAGTCGGAATGCCCTAATTCCCAATCTGATCCACCCTTCAAAGCTCGCTGTTTTTCTCTCAATTGTTTTTTGCGCGTAGCTACGGCACACCTTACACTTGCCTCCAAACGAACTCGTTGCTACGTTGTCATCCTGCACCTGCCTCCAAACGAATTCGTTTCGCGTTGCTACGGTGCACCCTGAGTGTTTACAGCTCTCCCGGTTACTACGGTGTCCCCCGGACGAATTCGCGTTGCTATGGTGTCATCTGTTATCTCTCTCTCTCTCTCTCTCTCTCTCTCTCTCTCTCTCTATATATATATATATATATATATATATATATATATATATATAAAATTAATTTAAGCACTAAAATGTAATTACTATATAAATGAAAACCTTTTAAGTGTTGGCGTGGGAGTTTGAATGAGCCCAGATAGACGAGTTCAAATCTGGAAAGCTGATTTGTTATCGAGTTGCTCTAATTCACGGACTGCTCCAGGGGAAATTGCTAGCAATTTATACCTATATGTAGTGCACTTTACAAGAGCACAAGTGGAGTAGATTTGAAAACAAACTGTTAACGGTTAAAAACATCATAAGGATTTGAAAATTCGATTCGTTAAGGAAATACCCAACAAAATTATTGCATGAAATGACATTTTGAACAACCAAAAACAGTTAAAATTTCTTACTGTTCGACCTGAAATCATTCACCATTGACCTCGATATCTTCCGAGTTTACACCATTTGTTTGCACATTAACAGGTATTTAAAAAAATGTTTTCGATGTTTTCTTGAATCGTCATTACATAGTAACTTAAGAGTAACACGAGTTCAAACACCTGGTGAATTGGACATGGACGCCCCCTCTCTGGGAGCTTCTGGACCATACGGCCTTGGCTGCCTCGTGTCAGCAGCACGAGAAACCGCTACCGCCGCAGCCCCGCCCCCCCGTTCGTCTTCTCGCTCGGAGCGCCTATTTCCGCAGCGAGCACTCCTCTCCCGGGCGTTCGCACGGGGGCGGGGTATGTGCCGGCTGCGGGTCCTCCCCGCTGGGACGAGTTCGTGTCCTCGACGCGCCTCCTGGGCCGGCTTCTCCAGGGCGAGATACCTGTCGGGTCGCCGCCCCTCCCCCCTTCACGCGCTCAAATATAGCTCGCCTTTCACTTGGCAACGGCTGCTGCTGTGGCGCCGGTGGAAGCGGCGGTGGAGGCGGCGGCGGGGAGGCAGTGGCGCGGGCGAAAGTGGTGGCGGCGGCGGCGGCGGCGGCGGCGGCGGCGGCAGGACTGGCTTGCAGTGCGCAGCGCCGCCGTCGCTGCACCGTGCTTGCGTCATCCTTGCCGCTCCGCCGTCGCTGTCGCTGAGATTGCCCTCACGACCTCAGGGCGTCGCTGCCCAGCTGCTTCTGATCTGCGGAAGTGAAGAGGCGCTCGGTGTCCTCCGAAGTCAATTTTGTCGCCGTTTGATCCCAAGTGCAGTTGATCAGGTGCGGCAAGGAAAATTAAAAGTAACCTCAACACATTTGTATATTCATGTGGTTGTCATTGCTACAGTACATACTGAAGACTATTAATGAACTTTATGAAAACATACAAAATAATACGAAAAAAACATCTACAGGCATTATTATTTTCAAAAGCTGATTTAAGACACTATTTTGTGTAAAACTATTTTGATGTCAACTCGCACGTGACTTTTAACTCATTGAAACCTGTTTCGACTGGTTTAGAGTCATTTGTCACAACACGTGACAAGTCACACGCAGTCAAGAGAAGAAAGTTGATCTGAACCTATTCGTGGAATGTAAACACTACAAACAGTAGTGTCCATATTTCGTTCTTTGGTATCTGAACAGTGTCAAACATATTCTAACTTTAACTTTTAGAATTGTGATTATAATATAAATTGAACCTGACAGATGTTCTTTGACATTAAATTCACGGCGAAATTACAATGTTTTGGGTCATATGCTCGAATATGTAATAGATTTAAGCTCTTTCTACTTGGTCTTGTTACATGCAAAACAATCCCTTGTTTTATAAATTTGTACTGGTTACCAATTAGGATGTATTTTTAAGGTAACGACGAAAATTAATTTCAATTACATAAACTTTGAGATATGTTATCATTATAGCAATTATTAATTAATAAAGCATCAAATTTTATTTTGCAACCAATCCATTTGAATCATCCATTGATAATAAATCACATATGTTCCCCCTATCCAATCCAACAAGTATTACATGTGAATTGATGTAACATATCGATTATATTTAAAAAGTGATCACTCAAGCATTCGTAGATTGAAAAATAGGATTGTTAAAGGCTACTCTTGTAAATGAGCGTTCATGCAAATAAAAACATGTTCATCATATCAGCGTTTTCAGAAACGGCGAATTGTTGACAAGTTATTCCTTTTCAAACAATGTAATATACTGTACTACTTACCAGTATTGTTACAATAGTCTACGTATACCGATATCAAATCAGTTATTTATAATTATGACGATATTTCAGTTTAAAAGTTGGACTTGTTTGCCTTTGTCCGAAGCACTGCAGACATGTTTGCTTTTGTATAAAATAGGGCTACTATTATCATTACATTTGACTGTGATAAATTATTGTACTGCAGTTTGTTTATAAATATTTTATTTTACCAAATAGACAAAACTACTGCAACAATTTCTGTAGCTAATGTAACCATTTTTTGGTCTCTAAAGCCATTGCAAAGAATTAAAAAGAAATTAAAATCTTTATGTGCCTTCCATGAGCATCTTCTGAACAATCACAGTTATCTTTCGGTTCTTGGCTATTCATTACAGTTTGATTTTCAGCTATTGGTTCAAGTCAGTGTTGCCAGAGGTACCACATTTCCGCATTTTCGACGTTCAATCCGCAATCCGCATTGAGCGATGCTGATGACTAAAAAATCAGCATTTTTAAAATTTCATATTTTTTAAAAATGTCTTGCTTTTGACTTTTTTCCGCATATTTATTAGTGTATCAAGCGGAATATTTTCCTTCTTCCTTATCTATCACTATCTCACTGAACTAGAACATGAAACGATGGAATTGGGATCCTATTCTTGAAATCGGCTTGTGCGGGCGCGTAAATTTCTGAATACAATCGTTTTACACTTTCAACGACGTTACGTTCAAAAATCTGAGCGGTTGCACTCTTCGATTTCAAGAATAGGGTCCCAACTCTTACAGTCTTGGATTTTATTGCCTGGTCTTCTCTATCTTTGTCTATGCTTACTTTATTATGTGGTTAAAAAGAGATATCACATATGGAAACGACCAAGCATTAAAGTCCAAGACTGTTGTGTTAATGCCTGGACTATACCTTCCTTGTTTACACATGTTGTCATTATTAAGTTGAAAAGAGGCGCTTGTTATTAGGAATACTTAGTTTTTTTGTAGCGGGAAACATATTAAGAGAATGATCTTGTCTGTCCGGGTGACGCCGCGTCGAAGGCTGTGTTGCCGACGTTTCGACCATCTTGTCGTGGTCTTCCTCAGGGCTGGTCTGCTGAGGAAGACCACGAAAAGATGGTCGAAACGTCGGCAACACAGCCTTCGTCGCGGCATCACCCAGACAGCCAAGATCATTCACATGACTCCGGCCGCGGAAGTATACGACTTCATATGAAGAGAATGACTGATTTTTTAATTCTTTAAATTAATAAAAATGGAAAAGAAATTTGGCGGCAATAGTAGCTTACTGACTGGTAGAATTGGTCGGTAACTTACCTGCCGTCGGTGTTCAACTGGTAATAAGTGCTACGAAATTATAACTTGTACCCCATTTTTGATCGCAAATCCGCCTTGTACAAACTGTCACAAGAAAAAAGACCTAAGGAACAAGTACGTTTGGTTGAAGGTTCCCCCAAATTCCGGATTTTGACGCCAGTCTCCGCATTCCACCGTTTCTCTTCTGGCAACACTGCGTCAAGTACAAAGGAATACCATTCCAGGCCAGGAGTATCTGAAGAATTGCCTCCGCTTATCTCGTAAAAGTTGTCAATAGATCTGCTACATTTGATCTCTCTGCCAATGGTATACCTCTTTCAAGTGATAACTGCTGAAGGCTTCATTGTACCATATTTGTTAATGAAAAACCACGTTTCCAAAGGGTCAAAGCAGGAACTACACCAAATCCAAAATATTGCTGTGGGAAAACTTTGAATGAATGAATCTTCTTCCCTTGAATTTTTTGCTTCCTCGCCTTACGAATTTCTTTGTAGGCGAGATGCAAACGAAGCACCAAACCTTCGTGGGGTTCATGCGCCAGAAAACGGAAAATTTTCACTAGAAAAACACTTATTGCCGCGCTCTGGCAACGGCAAAGTGGATAAATCCTGCTGCTAAATTTATAAAATATCCTCTAAAATGTGGTGTAGCCAGAATCAATATGTTGTTGGTTCTGGACACCGCAAAATCGATTGACGGCGAAACGTCTGCCCGACTGTCCCTCCGTCTGTGGTCAACGCTAGCGCCTAAACCGTTCAGCCGATTTCCTTCATAGTTAGTATTCGCCAATCGATTTGAATGATCTCGTGAGTTTTGAGGGTACTTCACAGGAAGCCTCTAAGACACTTTCAAAATTTTCTCAAAAACGGCACCAAACTTTTTTTTATCAAACTTTGTCTTGTAATAGCAGTAAAGAACGTTTAAGGGAATAGTAGTTATCTCCTGTTCGTTGAAATAAGACGTTTTGAAAAGTGAAAAAGTGTAATTTTTTTGGGGGCGTCTTCCTACAACTCTATTATTGAAGATAGTGATTTTTTCCTTAATGAAATCTGTTCCTCAAAGACTGATCTTTAAATAGCTTCATGTTTACTTTTTCGAAAATATGAGAAGTTTCCATGTAAATTTTGCTCCTCATATGTAATAAGGACCGGTAAAAAAATAAAGTGCTAGTACCATTTTTGGCTATTCCTTTTTTTCGAAAACGCTAAAAAGTGAACATTTCAAAACTACAAAATTAGAGCTAGCGGTTTTTGCTTTAAACAAAATCTGTTGAAAAAATTAGCTCTTTAGAAAGGTTATGTACAATTTTTTGGGAAAACAAGCTGATTTTGCTTAAATGTCTGAAATTTGTACAATTTCTAAAAATATTATTTTCTCAAAACCCGCTCGAAATTGTCTTCATTAAAGTTTGTCCTCGTATGTAACAGCGTATGGTAAATGAATAAACTAATGGTGCTACAGAATGGCACAGACTTTCTCGCAATAGTTAAGTTTTCGAAACTCTTTAGTCTGAAGTAGCTTTCGGGTATTGTCATCCGAGATACCTTCTTTAGTCGCCCAAAGGACTTTTTTCATATTTCCTCAGTTTTTCGGCTTCTTAATGCTAGAACTGAAACAATATCTCTTTAGGATTATTTTGGAAGTATAGAAGTTTTGTCCCCTAGATTGGCGATTGGCGTGTACGAATTCAGCACTTGGAACCTAAAGCTCGCAGGTTCGAGTCTCGCACAGGGATTTTAAAATGATGAATATGTGGTTGCAGAAAACCATTAAAACTTGCAATTTTCGAAAATTTAGAATTAATAGTGAAAATCGGACCTATGCCACCTTATAAGTGTACTTCACTTCACAGAAATTTAAAGATAAAATTTGGAGCCATTTTTGTCAAAATTTTGAAAATGACCCTGTGGCTTCATGTAAAGTACCCTTAAAAATTAATGAATGTTTTTCAAGGTCGCAGAGCATACTGCCAGTTTTTTTTAAATAAAAATATCATAAACTTGAGAAGCTTAAACACTATTTCACTGATAAGATAATGGAATTCTGGTTTGTTCCATTATCCAAATAATACTCCAAATCAAGTAAATACCAAAATCCGAATCGTAACCGTACTCACCAAAATCCGAATCCAATAAATCGCAGCGCACAACAATAACAGCGAAAACACGAGAGCTGCATTAATTCGAAAGCAGAGATTGGCAGCCCTGAGAAGCTTGCCGAGCCGTTCCGTGTGAGACCAATGTTCTGACCAGACCGCGCCGAGTCGTGCTGTGTTGAGCACTAGGGAGCTCAGACGTCGAGAAAAGTCGCGCGACTAGTAGAAAGCCTCCACACTGATTTGTGACGTCATCATAGGTAGTCCGAAAGTCAGACAGCTGCGCAGTTCCCAGTTATTCAGAAACCCTCACTTCATTTGCATTTACTTTCCTGGAAAAGTATTAAAAAAACAACCAAACAACAACAATGTCCCCATTTGATGTTCATATAATTGAAATTAAGTACTGTATTTATTTCAAGAACCCTTAAGAAATTCGTTTTAAATACATTTACCGTCAAGTTTTTACGAATGATCTCAAGAATGTACGGCAGACACCCCCAAATATTTAAAATTATTACAATGAATATGGTGAAAATATAATAAAGGTGGGTTATCATAATGCATGTGAAAGTCCAGTCACATTTATTAATACATTAACGCATATACAATATCATCAAATTATACATGCCATTTTACAAAGTATTTGTTCTTTGATCTACTTGATGTAATTTAAAAAAAATGTATTCACTTCTGGCCAAGTCATCTTAATTATGTGTTCTGAATAATCTTCACTAGGACAAATACCATCAAAAAGTACGCATTCATTTGCATGCTTTTCATGCTGAAAAAGCAATGTATCTATAAACACATTGGTACAAGCTACACTATGCCACAGCCACTATGTGCAGGGTATTTCAATCTTTGACAATCTAATCTACCAATTAAAATAAAATTTATAGTAATGTGATGAAATTGACAGTAAAAGGCAGCAAAATATAATTGAGTTGAAGCTAAAATTATTACGTTTTTATGATCGTGATTTAGTTATATTTTTTCCAATTAAAAACTTAACTGACAATAAAAGTTATTTTATTTGCTCTACCACGTAAAGAGTATTAAATTCCTGATACATTTTCAGACACACAGTCGTCTTCTGTAAAATATTCTTCTAATCAAAAACAAATCCAACATATCTGAAATTGAATGAATATATTTAATGTTTCATTGGAAAATCTTGAAATCTTAATTTCGTCACAGAAGCATTTTTTTCTGTATAAACTAAAATTCAAAATTATATCTTCAACTACAGAAAGAGAAATCACTGGATGAGGTTTCCACACTAGTTTTAAAAGGGAAACACAATCACTTTGCTTAACAATTGTCCAAACTGGAGACACTGTAACTTGCCTTAAATTATTCATCAAATCTTCCAACGTTATTCAAGAAAGCTGTTGGTTATAAACTTGCAGCGAAACCACACTAGCAGCATCGACAGCAACCGGTTGGAAGTTCTTCAGTATTCTTTTCTTTTCTGCTGGAGTTTCTCGCCTTGTTTCTTTTCTAGAAAGATAGGTAGGCCAGTCAAGAAATACGGAAGACACCACGGTTTTTTTAATTGAGAGACATTGAATTTAGAAAATAATTTTTCACACGTCGAATCATTCACAACTGTTTCCCACAATGTATCTCTCTCGTGAAAGTTTCGATGGCTAACTTGTAATATATTAACATGCCAACACACACACACACACACACACACACACACACACACACACACACAAACCAAACAAACAAACAAACAAACAAACAAAAAACAGGTTCAATTTTGGCTGAAAATATGATTTGTTGTTCCGCCTGTGCCCGCCATGCTCATACTGGGCGCACCAAATGAATTTTCATGCTGAGTGCGTTTTCGCTTACGAGTCAATGTGGCAGCAAAGCTTTGCTATTGAAAAGTAGCTTCACGTGAAATAATCTACTCTGACTGTCTAAATCACAGAAAGGTTCTGCAATACGTGCTCTTTTTATAAGAAGTGGAGGGCAACACAAGTACCTTTCTGTACGATCGAGTTTCTTAATAGAGTGTCTATTCAAATTCGTGCATTGCTATTTTTATCTCTGCGTTTTAGCTTAGAATCGTTTGATGCTCGCGTGCGACTTACATGTCTACATACAGCGAGAAATCCATGTTGTGAGAATTTGATGTTTTGCAAGTCCTCTGCTGCATTCCTGGTATTACCTATTGTTACGATTGTAGGAGGTGAAAAACTCTGGTATTATTTTAACAAAATCGTTTATTTTGTTTCTCAACATAATTACTGAAAATACTTGATTTATATAAAGATAGTCTTCACATGATTATTCTTTACACGTCACACTTATCTTGATTGTTTATTTACTCTACACTTCTCTTAATTATTTATTTACATTGTCGCACAGTCCTAAGCACTGACAACAGTTTGATGCACTGGCCACAGTCCACTGCTCTGACCACAGTTCACGGCGCCAGCCACGGTTCACGTCACTGAGCACAATCACTGCACCGCTACTCACCGCGAAGCACACACTTCACAGCTCAGCTTCCACTTCAGACTTAGACTAACTCACGGTCGCCGGCCGTCGCGTATTTATACTCAGTGGGCGCCGTCGAGAATTTTCTGGACTTTGCGATTAGCGCCGCGAACACTCTGGGAGTAGCTAGTTCGAGGGCTACCGGCAGATGCAATCCGCGCATACAGGTAGTTCGTGGTGGTGCCGGCAGATGACACAATATTCGTTACACAATGTCTCCACTCCATTACTGCTATCTCCGGATCTCCGTATAAACCGCTGTACTCATTCCCGGCGAAAAAAATTATAATGAACATATCACTTTAGTTCTCCTGCTAATAGTGATACTATGTTTAATGATGATTTCGTCAATAAACCAGATATTGCAATTGTGACTGCACACAGCTGTTATTAGACATATTTTATTTTTTGTGATTCATTAGAAAAGAGCGCCAACTGTACAGTATATCACGTGGCTGCGACTTTCCTCAGGGCGAAAATCGCCGCATCGCTAGTCGCCCTGAGGAAGGCCGATGTATGACGGCCGAACTGTTGACATCAGTGCCGAGGTCGCGGCGTCTCCCGATCAGCCAAGCTCATTTTGACTCTCGACCGCGGAAGCCTTCGCTTAAATTGAACGTGAGACTGCTTCGCCTGTCATCGTCTCCTTTTCCCCGCCGCAACCTCCTCTGCCAGCCTGGCAGCGGGCGCCGTGAGCCACCGTCCGCGGAGCGCGTGGGAGGCGGGCGCCGCGAAACCGGTTCGCGAGGGCCGGCGCGCGCCTCCGTCGCGTCGTCTGGGCTGTCGCGGCGGTCGCCGTGCCGCGCAGAGGAAGCGGCCGTGTCAGCGCAGGTGGGGCGGGGGCGGGGCGCAGGCGAAGGCAGATGCACAGATGAAGGTGATGGCTGAGGTGGAGGCGGAGACAGTGGCGGGGACGGGTGCATGGGGGGCTGGGGAGCCGCGTCGCGTCGAGCGTCGAAGCGAAGCGTCGTCGCGGGCGCTGTCTGAGGCGGCTGCCGCCTGGAGCGCCACCGACGCCACCGACGCCACCGACGCCACCGACGCCACCGACGCCACCGACGCCACCGCTGCTCCTGGTGGTGCCGACAGGGCTGCATAGCCTACCCTCAGCGTGCGTGCGTTAGTAGAAAATAGATTCAACCGACTCTCCAGAAAAGAGGTAGTAATAACGCAAAAAGGTGAATAACTGTACTAGTAAGAAATGTAAATAATATATGTATGCCTTAATATCGAAAAATTAATTGAAAATGATTGATATTGAAAACGCTATCGAGATGAGTTGTCCATTGCCCTTTTTATTCGCTCTAAAGCCATCTAGCCGCTGACTGGACGAGAATTCTAGCGACCGTCTGTTCATGGTTTCTCAGATCAACACCAGGTGAATGACGGACAAATACATGAAGTTGGGTAAAATCCCGCAAGACGACGGGTAGGTTCTTCGCTCGATCTCACCATCCAGCTGGGAAAGATCACGACCACCTCTCCCCCCCCCCGCGATAAAACATTCGCTATTCTTACGGGACTCAAATCCTTAGCAGTTGACGCGCCCGGAAACACTAGTCAATCAAATCAAATCAATCGTAACCACCTTAATTTTCCTGGTGCCTTTACGTTCATTTCAGTGGTGGACCCTTAGCACAGCGCTGACGTCTTTGTGCCAGCCATCACTACCACCGCCAGATTGGCCGACTTCGGTTGCACTGAATCGCCCGCATACTCTCCGTTGATGCAGGTTTTATGTTACACGAGGTCACATTGCTCCTTGCGAGAGGACATCGACTCGTCGATCGCATTGCAGAAGGCGCTGACTTCCGCTTGACCTACGCGGACATTGAGCTCATTCATAAACTTTCGTTCTCTCACTAGAAGCTGGTGGTGCTAGCAAATACTTTATCGCATTACTTCTAACTTTTGAACTTTTCGGAAATTCAGAGTTCATTGAAAATAAGAAGTGTTTTTCAAGAAAAAGAACAGATTTCGTATAAGACAAAAATCTCTTTCTCCAACATTCAACACAAAATCTCTTCTAGTTTTGCCATGTTAAATATTTGCCATTTTTGAAAATACAGAAAGTTCGTCGGGAATGAGATTACCACTACTCATTTACCGTTCTTTGATACATACGAGGACAAAATTTAAAGAAAAAATTGGAGGTATTTTTGAGGCAAAAAATGTTTAAAGTTGCCTGTTTTCGAATAATTGTATACGACCTTATTTCAATATCTGTCTTTAAAGAACAGATCTTATTAATTTCAAAATATTTCAAATTGAAAATAAGAATATTTTTAAGCTCACTTGGTTATTTACATGGAGAGAGCGTCTCAACACTTAGCTCATGTGGTCATACTGACTTGAAGCTTTGTTCACGACAGTGTAAGACTGCTTTTGTTTTCTTCGCCTTCCCCGTCCCCCGTGATGCATTCTCCACACCGCGTATGCACGTTGCAGCTCATGTGTCGTGACTGATGCAAAAGGTCGAGGAGAAAACTTCTTTAGGTTTCTTTTATGAACAAAAAACAAACAAAAAAACAACAAAAAACCTAAAGAACCTTGTTCTCGTGCGTCCCATGTCGTCATTTAGTGGCACGCACATCTCTCTCTTGAATGTATTGTCTTTTCTCTTGATATGAATTTCTAGACTTCAGGAAATGCTCCATGATACTTGGAATTCAGAGACTTTACTTGTTCATGGACTGCAATACTGACTCAATTCTAAAAACATGAATTTCAGTTATTACTGTTTCTCATGACATTAGTAATAATTCATTAATGACAAAACTCCTATGAAGCATTTTAGTAATGCTAACTTCACACTCCAACTAGTGGTGGTACAAGAACATACTTTGTCGTATTATTTCTAAATTTTCAAATTTCGAAAATTCAGAGTTTAACAAAAATTAGACCGGCGCCCTTCTTTTAAGCGTTTCTTCTATCCGTGAAAAATCGAAGAAAAAAGTTTTGAGCGGTTTTTGAGAAAAAATTGTTTAATACAATTAATTACCTATATTTCGCGCAAATTTACAGAAAAAAACTTTTATTTTTGAAAAATTGAACATTAAACTATTTCAAGATCGATCTTTAAAGAACATATTTCTTTAAGGAAAAAATCTCTCTTCAATATCGTAATTGTAGGAAGACGACCTCATAAAATTGCAACTATGCTATTTTCGAAAAGTCAGGGGTTTCAACAAACATGTGATCTGCACCATTCTCCTACGCTATCCGAGGTCAAAGTTCAATAAAAAGAATTGGAGCCATTTTTGAGAACACACTGAAAATGTTTTTGAGGCTTTTTTGTAAAGTATCCACAAAACTCAGAATATCCGTTTGAAACTCTCAAAACATTGAGTTCGTTCAGATCGATCGGCAAATATCAATTTTGGAGAAAATCGACTGAACTGTTTAGGCGCCAGCGTTGACGGACCAAAACGTTTTGCCGTCAATCGATTTTCACTTTCTCGTATACGTAAGTATATACGGAGTAATATTTATTAATAATGGATTTCTGAGTTATATTATATAACAATCATATCAACATTTTTCTTTGTTCGTTAACGACCGTCCGTAATACATTTGAAGTTGTTGACAGGGAAGACAAAACGCGTTAGGCTCCCACTTCATTCCGCCATAAGGCCTGTGTAAAACGACGAGGCGTGACGTCATGCATTCACTGCACAGGCTTACCGGCGGACGAAGGCTGCGACCAGGCAGCCTCAAAGGGTGGGTCCTAGGGTCTGAAAAAGGGTGTGCTTACCACGTGCGTTACTAGCAACTCAGTGAGTTGCATTGCCCATGAACTAGTTTTCCCAAAATGCGGTAGGAGCATTTTGCCTTAAGCCTTTATCGGAAGTGCGAAGTCTACAGGACTGTAGTCTTCGTGATCGGAAGAGATTATGTTTAGAAATGCAATGCAATGCAATGTAATGTAATGCATTCGCAGCCGTCCCCATTTAGAAAACCAGGAGCTGCGACTGGCATAAACCATTCGATCTTTTCCAAAATGCAGAAACCCCTGCCGATCAGGCTCTAGAGGAAGCTTTGAAATTTTGAAAAACATTCGTTGAAATTTGAGGGTACTTTACATGAAGTCCCCCCGGACATTTTCAAAATTTTCTCAAAAACGGCCCTAAATTTTTTCTTTAAATTTCTTGTAAGAATACAATAAAATACGCTTATAAAAGTGGCATAGGTCCCATTTTCACGGTTAACAATTAACAATTTTAACAATTTTTTGGCGTCTTCTTACAACCATAAAATTGAAGACTGATTTTTTCCTTTAATTGAAATTTGTTGTCCATTAATAGTTCTTTCATAATAGTTCTTTCATTAATGTCATAAATATTTTTTGAAAATTTTAGTAGTTATCGTGCAACATTTGCAATTTAAAAAAGTAACTAAAACAAGATGTTCTCAAAAACGGTTCCAAATTTTTTAACTTTTGGTAGGTTTAAATCTTTGGTAGGGTTAATGCCAAATGTACCTTATACGATGACATAAACGCCATATTGCTCTATTCTTTTGTTTCCTCAAAAATTAAAAAAATTGATTTTTTTGACTTGTCTCTCATGTCGGCAGTATTTACATTAGAGACGATTTCTTTACGTTATTGTATTTATGAATACATGTCCTTTAAATAATATCAAGTAAGTTTCTCGAAAACTTCTCTTGCTTTGGTCTAATTTTCCAAAAATTAAATTTAAGAATGATTGAAAACAAGTAAAAAAAATTCTCCACACCTGATATCGAATTTTCCTACGTTTTTTCCTGACCTACAGAAATTGTGATAAAAGTCCAAGTGAAATTATTCCATCTGGAACGTTGTTACTTGACAATATACATATTTCGCCTTCGGGGTTGTCTGGTTGAAATGGCCACGCGTCGTCCCCAGCAGCTTCGCGGTGTCTTTTGACCTTGAAGGGCTGGCTCGTGACCGCTATAAAATGTGTTGCCGGGCCGTCGCTCCTTTACCTCTTCTATTGTCTTCTCCGAAGAGTTTTTCTGGCGCTATTTGGAAACGAATGCTCGTAACGGTACTCTCTCATAGTGCGATCTGGCCATACGTCTTGTGCGGTCAACGGTTCGCTTCCAAAAGACCCTTGCAATATATTATGCCGACATCCTTCCTTTCTGCTACATTAGCAAACTCTCCCGTTACCACTTTGCACTACCTCTTTTGTGTTTGGGCGCGCGTTCAAACTCGTTTAAACACCCCTCTGGACACAGGCGAAGGATGTGACGTTTTGCCTGATTGGTAAGAATACGGATGGTCATAATATATTTGAAGTCAAGGTAATTTAAAGACGGGAAAATAGTTTTTATTTTTTTAACCGCAGCCCAGCTGGCGTAAAAATCTGAAAAAAGATCACAACAATTTGTGTGTTAAGAGGAACGTTTTGTTTTCGAGGCTGTTCTATGGTTTTAAGACACATTTTTTAAATATTTTTTCAAAAAACATTTTTGTGTTTGGATTTGGGTCTGAGAAAATATCCAAAAATATTTTTCTGATAGTTTAAATTGATTTCTTATTTATCATATTTTCAGTCAGATAAGATAGTGTTAATTGTCGTAAAAAAATTAAAATAAAAAACACGTTTTTGGATGTATAGGGTTTGGGTAGTGGAACGGGGGTTAAGAAATCTTTCAAAAACATTATTTCAATGTTAAAATTATAATGTAACCACTCATAAATCTTTTGGTTTAGGAGAACTTTTTACCATCTTATCCGGGGGTACCCGTTACTGATCTGCCATGCACTAAACAATAATTATTTATTACAAGGCCATGTTTATAAATTTATCTTTGGTGTAATAAATTAAAATAGAATGTGTATTTAATTGTTTATTAGATTTTAGTTGTTTGTACCCATTGGTATTCTCCAATTCCCCATTCGATTGTCGTACGTGGTTGCATAACTATGAACTTTTTATGAAAATTATATATTTCATAAATGGCTGGAGTCTTTAATTTCTATTTAGAGTAATAAATTAGTATCAAGTATTTGTTAAATTATGTTTATTATATTTGATTGTGCTCGTTTGTTCTCTCTATATTCGATTATTTTCGAATACTTCCTCTATTTTCGGTGTTGCGTCGTGCCAGCTGACATTGACATTGATGATTTTCGGCCGAAAATGCGTGGCAATTAATTCCAAATTGTGGCAATTAATTAGCAATAAATCATTTGAGAGTTTCCGTCGAGCTACGACTCGAATTTAACTTGTGTGTGCTGGCTTCGCGTCAAGCCAGCTCACTCGCATTTTCGCCCCGAAAATACGTGGCAATTAATTCTAAGTTGTGGCAATTAATTAGCAATAAATGATGTTGAGGGTTTCAGTTGAGCTCTGACTGGAATTTAACTAATGTGTGTGTTGGTGTGCGAGCACACGCCCGTTTTCTCCAGAAAATGCGTGGCAATTAATTCCAAATTGTGGCAATTAATTAGCAATAAATAATTTGACATGTTTTGTGGTTGTGTGCTGACTTGGCTGCTCCAGCTTGACGCATCTTCGAAGCGTGTTGGATGATATTTACGTAGTGTAGCAAGAGGTTGTATGGCAAGGGTGGCCCCAGAGTTGCGACCCCAGATTAAGTGTTGAAGAGCAGCGTCTTCCAATAGCTTGCGGTAGGTAAATGAGGTTTTGCACCACATAGTAAAACTTCTGACCGGGAGCGGTAACTTAGTGCATCAACTGATGTCACTACAGCGCCTCTGACCGGGAGGTCCTAGGTTCGAATCCTGACGGCGGCAGGATTTTCGACACTAGCTTTTCAGCTAGGTCGAATTCAGTCGCTGTCTGGAGGAGAATTCTAGCGGCCGGCTGCTCTGATCGGTAGTTTTCTGTGGTTTCTACGATCATCATCACACGTCCTTTCTCTTCCTTGTCCTATCCTCTCCCCTTACACACACACTTACTCTAACATACACTACACTACTACATATTCCGTGAGATCGGTCGGGAGCTTAGAGCTTGTCCCGGCTGGGGCGGTGCCCCGCTGGTGGGAGAGTCCTGGTTAGGGGGAAACCCCACTAGCCGACGGTAGGTTGGCGCCGGATCTCGCCATCCAGCGGGGGAAGATCACCGCCATCTCCAGCGAAAACAACATGCACTACACTAACTGTTGACGCGCCCGGAAACACGAAAAAATCAATCAATAAAACGTCTGACTTCGGCGGAGGTCGCCACGAGTGTGTCCGTTCTTGCTGGACTTACAGAGGGGTGTTAGTGTCAATTTCGTGTGTGCGGCTGATGCCTGGCGCGGTGGAGAGGCGAGGAAGTCCGTGCGCGCACATGTCAGCTTCGCCACGTGGAGCGACGTGACTCGAGAGGAGCAGAAAGCTGACCAAGCCACTGCAGACACACGCTTGGAGACCTGCCGCACGGAAAGCCTGCAAAAGAGATCAATGTTTTAAACAGAATTGGGTGATATATGAATGGCTAAACAAGATATTTCTCGTACAAATTAATATTTGTACCCCATTTTTATTACTACTGTAAAACAATGCTAATTGGAACCCCAAAATGAGAAATTAAACTAGTCGTACTACAGAATGGCACAGACTTTCTCGTACTAGTTAGTTTATTATTTTGGCCATGCCTAGTTCGGTTTTCGACCCATCTTCTTACCAGCTGGCATTTTACGGCGCAATTTTTTCACATTTGCTCGATTTTTCGGTTTCTTAATGGCAGAAATGACAAAACTAATTTAAGAATATTTTAGAAGAGAAAAACCTAGTCATATATAGAAATTTTTGTTGAATAATTTGGAACCGTTTTTACGAAAATGGTGTTTAGGCGGTACTATACATGCGGATGTTGAAGCTTTTTCCCCCAGAAACTATTGAGTTTTCGAAAAAAAATATGTTGAGTTATTTGAAAAGCTTCTACTTCCAAATGCAATTATGTGTAGAAATTGCTGGAAATGTGCGTACAAGGAAAAATGTTGTAGCGGTGTTTGAGAAAATCTTGTTTTTTTGATTTTTTTTTCCATTAAAAATATTGTATGCAATATTCGTAAAACACTACTTAAATTCTCAAAAGAATGTAAATGGCCATAATGAGAAAACTAATTATGGGCAAAAAATTTTATTTGAAAGAAAAATCTCTATCTTTAATTTTGTAGTTGTGAGAATACTAAAAAAATCACTTTTACAATTTTCGGAAATTCAGAGTTAACTCTGAAAATCGGACCTATGCCAACTTTATAAGTCTATTGTTGTCTAACCTTACAAGACATTTAAAGAAAAATCTGGAGCAGTTTCACAGAAAATTTTGAAAATGTTGCAGAAGAAGTACCCCCAAATTTTAAGGAATGTTTTTCAAAATTTCAAATCTTCGACTCCAGCCAGATGCACAGGGGTTTCTTCAATTTGGAATAATTGTACGCATACTTTAGGCGCTAGTGGTGTTCACGGTCGGCCGGCCGGCCAGACGGACAGACAGACAGACGAAAGGACAGACTGGTGCACAGACGGACGCAAGGACGAACAGAGGGCAGACGGAGGACGAACAGACAGGCAGGACGGGCAGAGGACGGCAGGACGAGACGGAGAGACGAAAGACAGAGAGACAGACGGAAGAGAGAAGACGGAAGAACAGACAGAAGAGACAGACAGAAGAACGACAGACAGACAGAGACAGACAGAAAGAGACAGACGGAGAAGACCCGAACGGAACAGAGACAGACAGACAGAAAGAGACGAACGAGCAAGGAGAACGAACAGAAGGATGGAAACAGAAGAAAGGAACAGAAAGCGGAAGGAAAGAACGAACGAAAGAGACGAACGGAGAGAACGGAAAGACAGACAGAACGAACAGACAGACAGAGAACGAACAGAGGAACGAACGAAAGGACAGGCGAGAGATGAACAGGAGAGGACAGACGAGAGAGACGAGACGAACAGAGAGACGAACAGAAAGAACAGACAGACAGAGAAAGGAAAGAACGGAAAGAGACGAACGAACAGGAAAGGAACAGAAGAGACGAACAGAAGGAGCAGACAGAAGAAAAGAGACGAACAGAGAACGGAGCAGAGAACGAACGAAGAAAGGACAGACAGAAGAGAGACAGACGGAAAGAGACAGACAGAAAGAGACGAACAGGAACGAACAGAGAGAGACAGAGAGACGAACAGAGGCAGACGAACAGACGAACGGAGCAGGAGCAGACGAACAGACGAGGACAGACGAGCAGACGAACAGACGAACGAACAGGAACAGACGAACAGACGGAACAGACGAACAGGAGGATTGAACAGGCATAGACAGAACAGAAGAAAAGAACGAAACAAGAGAAAGAACAAACAGAAAACGGAAACAGAACCTTCAGACAGACAAACAGACGAAGAGACCTTGAACAGAACGAGACAGACAGAAAGAGACGGAACAGACGAACGAACAAAGGACAGACGGAAAGACAGAGCAGGCACGAACAGACGGAACGAAACAGACGAACGAACGAACGAACAGAAAGACGACGGGCAGACGAACGAACGAACGACAGAACGAACGAACGAAGACAGAGACGGAAACAGACAGACAGACGAACAGACAGAACGAACAGACGAACGAAACAGACAGACGAACCCAGACGGAACGAACGAACGAACAGACGAACAACGAACGGAGCAGACGAACGGAAGCAGACGGAACGAACAGACCTTGAACAGACGAGCAGACAGAACAGACGAACAGGCACAGACGAACGACAGACGCAGAAACGACGAACAGACAGCAGACAGAACGAACAGACGAACAGACGAACGGGCGACGAACGAACAGACGAACGAACGAACGAGACAGACCCGAACAGACAGACACAGACAGACGAACGAACAGACGAACGAACAGACAGACAGACGAACAGACAGACAGACAGACAGACAGACACAGACGAACGACGAACAGACAGACGAACAGACAGACAGACGAGGCAACAGACAGACGAACAGACGAACGAACAGAACGAACGAACAGACAACGAACGAACGAACGAGACAGACAGACGAACAGAAGAGCGAGCGGAACAGACGAACTTGAACGAACAACAACGAACAGACAGACGAACAGACAGACAGGACGAACAGACGACAGAGACAGACGAACAGACAGACGAGACGAACAGACAGACAGACAGACAGACAGACGAACAGACAGACGAACGAACGGAACGAACGAACAGACTCGAACAGACAGACAGACGAACAGACAGACAGACAGACAGACAGACAGACAGACAGACGAACAGACAGGGTGAACGAACGAACGAACGACGACAGACAGACGAACCCAGACGAACCGAACGAACGAACGAACGAACGAACGAACAGACAGACGAACAGACAGACGAACGACGAACAACAGACGACAGACGAGACAGACAGACGACAGACGAACGAACAGACAGACAGACGAACAGACGGAACGAACGAACGAACCCGAACGAACGAACAGACAGACGAACGAACAGACAGACAGACAGACAGACGACAGACAGACAGACAGACAGACAGACAGACAGACAGACGGGCAGGCAAGCAGACAGACAGACAGACAGACAGACGAAACAAGCGCAGACAGACAGAGCAAACAGACGAACAAACAAACACGGACGGGCAAACAGAAAACAGACCCAGACAGAGCGAACAGACGAACGAGCGAACAGCGGACGGACGGGCAGACGGACGGACGGACGGACGGACGGACGGACGAACAGTTGGAGGGACGGACGGACGAACAGTTGGAGGGACGGACGGACGAACAGTTGGAGGGACGGACGGACGAACAGTTGGACGGACGAACGGACAGATATTTTGAAAAAACTCACCTTTTCGGTATCAGGCGCCTCCAAAACGTGTATTTCCATCGAAATCTCGTAATTGATTTCCCGGAGCATTACATAACTTTCTCTATATTAGGTATAATACTCCGTATATACGTACGTATATGAGAATGTAAAATCCCCGCAGCACAACAAGATAGATCCATGGGGTAATAAAAATTTATTACAATAAATACATTCCATTGCTTAACATGCTAGAAACTCTGGAATTTATGTCAATAAAACAGAAAATTAATGATAAAACGTTTATTTTTATTTTAAAATTAATTGAGCATGAGATAACAGAAAATTCAGTAAACAAAACCCAAAGAGTGAAGGATAAAACAGCTACAAACCAAGAACAGAATTTAGTACTTAATTTTTTTCAGTAAATCTGTGTAACTATTACTAACGAAAGATTGACTAAGAAAAAATGAATAAAGAATTTGAATTATTTAATAAGTCAGCGTTAAAATGGTGATAAAGTTAAAGAATATGGGAGAAAAATTATGAAATATATAAAAGTAAAAAATTAATTTTGTAAATAGGTAACAGAGTATACCTATTAATTTAAATAATGTATGTATTTCTGTATTTAAAGTAACAAAGAACCGATTGACTGATTGTTAGTGATTCCATCCGCGTCAACTACTAAGGTGATTAATCCTGCAATCTATGTAGTGCGTGGTTTTGCTCGGGAGGTGGCGATGGTCTTTCCGCGCTGTGTGGCGAGATCCGGCGCCGACCTACCGTCGGCTAGCTGGGTTTACCCTAACTAGGTATTTCCCACCAGCCCTTATCACCCGGAATGTGTGGTAGTGTAGTGCATGTTAGTGCAAGTGTGTGCAAGGGGTGAGGATAGGGCAAGGAAGAGGTAGGAATGATCGCACGCGATCCGTGACCCGTTTCTTAGGGTACTGCTCCGGCATTCTCCTGGTATTGACAAATAGCTGAGAAGGCTAACTAAATCAAATCTATCAAATGATGTTAACCTGAAGGTATGAGACAGTATCCCGTTTTGTTCTTAGAACTTATGCACTTCTAGGTCGGTTTTCTTTTCGTTTAGTATCGAGTTCCCCCATAGGCTAATCTCCATTGTCGAATTGAAGAGGAAGGTACATGAAGAGAATGAAAGGAAGATGGTAGAAAGATGATACATGGTAGAGCCTCACTGTATCTCCTTTCACAAGAAAACATCCATGCTCGGGACGGGATTCGAAAACGCTTTGCTTCAAGCTGAGAATGTTACAATGCTACCCTTCAACATTTTTTATTTACTTTACAACATGAATTGCCGAAGAGACGGCATAATGGATATAATTCCGATGTCAGATCTCTTAACGAGGCCGCCATTGGGTCTCTCCGAGATGGTGCGTTGAGTTAGGATATTACAATGATTATGTTAATCGTAGTGAGGAAGAAGAGACGATGGTAATGGGGTAAGTGATGAGTGTGAAGACGGAAATTATGGTGGAATGCCAGGCAGGTAAAATTGGAGAACCCTGAAAAAGCAGCCGCGAATCCACTTTGTTCACCATGAATTCCGCTTACATCGAAGGATATCAAACGCGATGGAAGGCCGGCAGTCGATCTGCTACATCAAGGGTCGACCATGGTTTCATTGTATCCAAATATATAAATTCTCAGTTCCAATGCTGCAAGTTAAGAGCAGAAAATTCAAATCATATCCGCTATCAACGTTTAACAGGGCTGAAATAAATTATATCCAACGAAGAAAATTTGAAATATATAACAGAAATAATAAATTATAAAAATAGTTTTTTGAATTCGTCAGGAAGTTAATTAAAGTCTATTTAGATCACGAATTATAATGTTAAAGTTGAAAATTTCATAAGTTCTTGCCAACACATTTACTCCCTTATCTCTCTTCATCTCGGGAAATATCAGTGTTGGTTCATTATTAGCCAAGGAATTAGGAACTGCGAGGAAAATACACTTCGTTTCCCCTGTATTGCAGGGGAGAATCGGGGAACGCAGAGCATCTTCATAATTTTGGAGAAATTACGGCACAAAATATGAGGCAGCCGCTGGAAATACGTTTTCCAGATATTCCTGCGTTAATATAAATTTAATAACACCGAATATATGGGGAGAATCCATTCTCGAGTTGGTAGCTCTGAATGCTTCTGCCACAGTGTTTGCTAACTTAACAGACTGAGCTCATTTTGTGGCTAATCCCAACGTTTTGTTTTAAAACTGCTTCACAACGTTTCATCGGATTCCTAACAATAGCAGCTAAAAATTCGCCTTCGCCGTTTGTTCTGCAAGTATATCGTAAACGAATAATACGCAAAGCACTTAATTAAATTTAATTTTACATTTTATCATTCCATGTGTTGTCAAATTATTTTCTTGTCACTAACTATGCGAGATATAGTGTGTGTAGCAATGGGTACGGTGTCATAATATTCGAGTGAATTTTCTCAAAGATGGAGTATTAATAAACGGGGGGAAGGGATTTCTTTTGGTTTAATGCAAATAAGGAAGTTGTTCACAAATCCTGATGTTGGCATCTGTTCCTGTTACATTTGAATGTTTTAATTACATGTAAGCGTTCTACATTACAATTACATTAAAACTTGAAGCAAATATAATAAAAATGATCATGGATGGGTACATTCAAATAATCTTCCACAATTGTGGAATTACCAAAATATCATTAAAATAGGTTTGTAACATAAAACTGTGTTAAACGAAATATTGAGATCGAAAAAAAAAGAAAACAAAAATGTAGTGAAACGTGAGAAACGAATCTTGTCACATTATCCTGTTCGATCAGAACTAGCAAAAGGATTTCAGAACGTATCACAAGGATGGTCGTCTTCCCGCATGTAGAAGCATTCGGGAAGTGGCTTGACTGGTGATTTGTTTTTGTCCACCGCTGTGGGGTATTTTTGTCCAGCAAGCGAGCAAAACGAGCTACCGTGCCAGATGTTCCCACTCGCGCGAAGTCCGATCCTTTTTTGCCCTCGCCCTTCTCTTGCGTTCGCCCCTTCTCGGGGGCGGCGGCGATGCGGTCCGCCCGGCGCGGCCGACATCTGCATAGCGGTGCGCGAGCAGGCAGGGGGTGCGCTAATGCTCGCGGTATCGCTTTTGCATAAACCCCGAAGCTCCGGCGGGAGCGGTGGTGGAGGTGACGAGGCAACGGTTGCGAGCGGCGGGAGGGATTTTACCTGGGAGCTGGGCGAAGAGGAGATAGCTATCGTGAAGTAGGTAGACACCATGGATGGTTTAGTATGGTGGTAATACGGGAGAACGTAAAAGCAGTGGCGCGGTGAGTGTGAAATTCAGTCGAATGTAAACATATGGGCGTATGAAGGCAGGGGTGGCTGAAAGGGTGGGAGTTGCTAAACATATGGGAAATGGAGTGTGGAGGGAGATGGTGTGGGCTCGGAAGAGCGGCCGGGGGCGGGGCGGGGCGGGGCCGAAGGGAGAAGAGCCTCCGGCTTCGCCAGGGGTCGCCGGTCGCCGCGTAAATTGGCGCAGCGCGGCCAAGAGGCGGAGGCTGCCTGAGGTAGGCGAGGGCAATGGGATGAAAGCCAAGTCTGGAAAAATCGAGTGCGTTCTTAGGCAAGTGATGGTTTTTGTGGGAGTGGCAATACATTGAGTTCACGTGCGGCAGGTGAACGTTTTGATGCGTTTGCAATAGAAGTCAGTGAATCGCTTTCTGCCGCTTACCGTGTTTCTGGTGAGTAGAATTGAATAAGAAGTGACTTGAAACGACATTGAGGGCGGCAAAAATTTACGTTAGGGTATGAAAATTGCATTTTAGAGAACGATCTGGAGTAGACAGAAGATAAACGAAGGAAAATATTAAAAGAGAAATACTAAAGGAGAAATACACAAATGACCGTAAAAAGATTCGTTTCAAGAATAATGTATCCTGTGTAAGAGTATTTATTTTGTTCGGACGCGTCCACTACTTAGGTCATTAGTGTTATGCATACATATCCCGAAATATGTCATCCCCGCTGGAACATGGGACATACCTACAAGTCAGCCTGCGGGATTTTCCCCTCTTCTTTGCGGCTCAGCGCCCCTGGCGAATCAAGCATGAAGCTCCTGACTGGTCTCGAACTGCAGGACCTTCCGAACAATGATGCTGCAGAGGCAACGGTGTTGCCATTAAGACATCTCGGCCAATCCGTGCGTTCGACATCTCAGGCCCACGCGCGGAGGCGTCGCGGGGTGAGGGAGCGGGCGGGGCCGAGCGCCGGTGCGCCCTAACAGCGTTTCAGCCAATTTGGGGCGTATTTCTGCCATGAATAATTTGCCTGGCGGAGGAGCCCTACAGGGCGGGTCCCTCGGCGCGCGAAAAAGGGCGCAGCGCCCCGAAGGGCTTTCGACGCGCTCCCGTCGCCCAGCATTAATGAGTTGATTGATTTATTCTTAGTGATTCCGGACGCGTCAACTACTGAGGTCATTAGTCTCGTAAGAGTAGTGCGTATTTTTTCATCGGGAGGTGGCGATGATCTACCCCAACTGGATGGCGAGATTCAGCGCCGACCTACTGTCAACTAGCGGGGTTTTCCTAACCATTTATCTCCACTTGCTAAATAAAACAAAACCTCCAACACGCGGTGTAGAATTCATGTTTTGTGAGTCCTTGATACCGAAAAATCGAATGACGGCAAAACGTCTGTCTGTCTGTCTGTCTGTCGGTCCGTCCGTCCGTCCGTCCGTCCGTCCGTCCGTCCGTCCGTCCGTCCGTCCGTCCGTCCGTGTGTGAAGAACGCCAGCGACTAAATCGATTAGCCGGTTTTCTCCAAAATTGATATTCCCCAATCAATCTGCCTGAGTCA
>BLKR01001156.1:40431-182746 GCA_011170035.1 Teleogryllus occipitalis | reverse complement strand
TGATTTTTTTCAAAATTGATACTCCCCAATCGATTAGGCTTGTTATGGCCTCTTGAATTTGAAACCGATATTTTTATTTTGGGTGATACTTTATATGAAGCTCTTGGGACATTTTCCAAATTTTCGAAAATAATTGCTCCATCGTTTTTGATTAATTTTTTTTGTTGGATAATGTGAATGACGTTTAAGAGAATGATACAGGTCTCATGTTCGTTAAAAACCCTATTTTTTCGAAAATTGCAAAAATTCAAATTCAAAAAATTCAAAATTTTTCACAGGCCTTCACCCACAACTAAAATATTGAAAGGTAGATATTTTTCGCTTCATGAAATCCGTTTCTTAAATATGGTTTGAAATCAGGTCTTGTACAATGTTCCGAAAATTTATGAAGCATTTTCATGTTTCCGTGAATATACGGGCGAGAAAGTACGTGCTGTTTCTGCACCATAAGGGGCGAAGGGCAGGGGCGGGGCGCTGGGCTGGGGGCCAGAGGAGGGACGGGGGGCGCGGGCGGGGGCGGGGCGGGGGCGGGATGGGGCGGGGCGGGGCGGGGCCCGGCGGGGGCGGGGCGGGGACAGGGCGGCGGCGGGGCGGGGCGGAGGCGAGATCAGCAAGAAAGAGAGTGCCCTCGTGGGTGTGCAGTTTGGGTTCGAGTGAAGGTTGAAGCGAGCGTCCAAGTAGCGACCGTAGGCGCAGCTGCCAGTAGGGTGACTTCTTTGTTTTGGAGATGAAGATTGGTGCTGGGGCGGCGACCGAATGCTGTTATGCGTAAGGAATAGTTACATATTAATTCTGTCAAAACAGACGTCGCCCTTTTCCCTAAGAACCACTGTACCGGCATATTATAGATTGTACGAACGTCCATACACCCGAAGGAATTGTAATCAATAAATGATACTAATGTAAGTCATTCAATGGATACTCCGTTACCTTCCGCACGCTTTCTTCCGCACTTGGAAGTATAATTCAGATAAAAATTATTCACAATAACGACCGCGAAGCTTCAGAATTTGTTACTCTATTTAAGAAGGTGGAAAGGTGGAGTGCGAAAGATAAAGGGGATAATGCACACGATAGGTGCACATGAAGAAAATTGTTGTCGCTATTGCATGGATTTGCGGCGAAATCTAGATAAAATAGTGAAAACTTGTTAGAAGTCAAAGTGGGGAAAACATTTCGACCTTTCGTCACTCTGAGGGGTGGACTGCTGAGAAGGAGGAACGTCGGCAGATCAGCGGCTGGTAGAGCAGAATGGGAGTGGAAAGAGAAGTGGGATGTGAGCAGGTCGGCCGCCGCCGAATTTAGGCGCCGTCCCACTCAATGGTCGACGGCGAAGCAAGCTCAGAAGAAGCAAACGGGGTTTGGCTGAGAGTGAGCTGTCATCGAGCACTTTGGGGCGCCGATGTATGTTTGTTGAAAGTGAGGACGACTCGATTAGCCTCACCTTTTGTATGTTCTTTGGATGAGCCATTGAAGAAATGTAGCTGTTTATTCCTCTTGTCACACCATCATTTTTAATGACTTTCCGTAAATTCAGTATCTAAATGATTTGAAATTACATAATTAATAATAATAATAATAATAATAATAATAATAAAATATTATAATACGAAGTAGGAATTTAGTAGTAAAAGAAGTATTCAGAGGTAAAACTAACTTTCAAATACATCACACTGCGCGTTGCGTAATAACATGCTATTAGCAAAATTAGAAATGCAATAAATTCAGACAACACTTTCCCCTACTTCATAAATTAACATTACAGATGCCCCTAAGTGTTTAATATATTCATTTTTCGAATTTCATTTTCAGGTGAAAATTTCTGAAAGGAGCTTGCCTTTGGACACGAAGCAAAGTAAGTAATAGCTGCACGTAATAAAGCCAATAAATAGAGTCAATCAGAGCTATTATGATACAGAAAAGCAAACTTTTCGCCTTATCTTTTATACCGTCTGTAGCAGACACATAGAAAAAGTACTGAATATGTGCCTTTTGGTGCTAAAGACGTGTATGAAGTTAAAAAACAACTTAAGACCAACCACAACTCTTTAAAATAAACAACGTGTGTCTATCAAATTAGCCCCTCTTGATGGGACTGATACCATACCTTGATGGGGTTAAATTGATACAGTTTGATATCTGCATGAATTATGATTGGGAAACAACGAACCGACAACAGTGAGCCACCTTAGGGTCTAGTGCCTCAGGAGTATTTTTTTTCTTAATTTTTTATCTTTTGCTTGGTCCAAATACTGTATCATTTCGAGTTCCTGCTATATGGTCATTAAAAATATAACATATTTCCTGTTATTTCCTATTTTTGTTAATTTTGGTTATCAGTAAGTAGCGATTTTTAAAGTGTATCACATGAGACCCAATTTTTTACTGTATCATATTATTCCTGACTGACCATATTTGATGCCAAAACCGATTTCACGTAGCTGAAAATGGTGAAATAAGCAGAAAAATTGCTATTATTATTATTATTATTATTATTATTATTATTATTATTATTATTATTATTATTATTATTATTATTATTATTATTATTGTTGTTGTTGTTGTTGTTATTATTATTGTTATTATTGTTATTATTATTGTTATTATTGTTATTATTATTGTTATTATTGTTATTATTATTATTATTATTATTATTATTATTATTATTATTAGAATTTACTATTATTTTTTGTTTGTATTCCGTTTCACTTTTTTCTTGTATTAAAAGTACCAAATACATATGAGCAGTTTAGAAGCTTCATAAGACCGGTTCGAAACGACTCTCTCTCTCTCTCTCCCCTCCCCTCTCTCCCTCTCCTCTCTCTCTCCTCCCCTTTCCCCTTTCTCCCTCTCCCCTCTCTCTCCCTCTCCTCTCTCTCCCTTTCCTCTCTCCTCTCTCTCCTCTCTCTCCTCTCACTCTCCTCTCTCTCTCTCTTCGGTGTCTCTGCTTTTCTCTGTGTCTCTCGCATTCCGATAAGCTTACTTCTTAAGAGGAAATCTTAAGCAGTAATATTGTTCCTCTATACTTATTGTCCGGAAGCAGTTTTTCGCATGCTAAGGAAATTAGCATTTGTTATCAAAAACAAAATATCGTTTCTTCCTGAACGGTTCCTGCTAGAAATGTATTAATAAAGATCAATACTTCAGTGAAATTCTATCTTTCTCGAATGTCTTCTGTCACTTTCGTTGTGCAGGCAGTGGATATTCATCCCTAAGGTTGTGTTGGAAGGGAGCGTTAATGAGGTTCAGGTTGCCTTGCAGGCAGGATACTTACCGTGAAAAGAAAAATCTTGTAGTCTCCACGAAAGTTACAAAACAAATAAAAATAAAGAATGAAATAAATGATTGACGAGAAAAAATAGATTCACATGTTTTTATTGTAAAATGTGAATACGACTATGACATCCATACGACTATGACTAATAATAAGTAGTACAGAGAAAGTTCTTTAATGCAGGAGCAAAGAACAGCGATTTTCCAATAAAAAACCTTCTTGCTCCTACATGTACAATGGCTTTCTCTAAATTGTTTTTTAGTCATAACCCACGTTCTAGTGAGTCATCAATACTGAGGAATTATTTTAGAGCAAAACGTCCGTTTATCCGTCTATGGGTGAACAACGCTAGAGGCTAAACCGTAAGCAAGACTTTCACCAAAAGTGATACGATCGATCCGAATGATGTTACATCCCCTTGAATTTGAAACGGATATTTTTATTCTTACTTTACATAAACCTTCAACGATATTTTCAAAATTTTCTCAAAAATGGCCCAATATTTTTCTTTAATATTTGTCTTGAAAAGAAGAAAGGTGCTTAGCAAATAGGACGCAGGTTCGATTCTCGTTTAATTATCTGAATTTTCGAAAGTGGCGGAAGTTAAACAGTTTTAGGCGCCTTCCTACACTAGAGAATTTTTCTTAATGAAATGTTTTTCAAAATCAGATTTTTAAATAATGTAATGTAAAATTGAAAACCTTCTAATGTGTAATTTGAAAATGTAAGTAATTTTCGCGTTATTTTGAGTGAAGTAGTGAAAAATAACTTATGTACGATTTTCTAAAAAAGGTTTTTTCCTTCATTTATTAGAATAGAGCAACGTTCGTTTAATACAATGCCAGTCAGATTATTCAACCCTCTGAATTTTCAAACTTTTGAAGCGTCCGGAACATTAATTTGTCTACTCTTCCAGAAGGTGTGGTGCTGTTCCTTGCTTGCGAAACCTCCGTTCGAATCCCAGTGTAGGTCTACATGTTTTGCAGGTTGGAAACAACTTAGTAGATTCAAGTAGAATTATTTTACTTAACCGATTCAAATAAAACGTTAGTGTTCGTGCTGTTTTGCTATTATAGAACCGATAGTTTTCTCTCTTATCGTAACATTACCCAATTACTTGAGTCATTCACTTTCTACAATCTTCCTCCCCCTCCATCAACCTCCTTCCCATCGGCCAGCGAGCGCCGCCTGCTCTAGGGTCACCGTGCGCCCTCCTTTCCCTGGTTTGACGTGGCGAGGCGACCGCCTGGGGGTCGTTGCGGCTTCTGCAACTTCGGCAATCGCCCCGCCCGCTCGCAACGAGCGCCCGCGTTCCGCCGACACGTGCGCTGACACGTGGCTCCCAGGCGGCGGCGCTGCGCTGATAATGGGCTGCATCATGCATGCGTCGCCACGCGGCGCGGATTGCCGCTTGCCGCTCCTATCGCCCCACCTGTGCCCTTGCTGTTCCCCCGCGTGCGTGCCCTACGTCACTATTTTATTATAGATTATACAAGTACCGACAGGCCGACCTGGATGGCTGAGGTGCCAAGAGCGAGTACCGACTCAGCACTTCGGTCCGAAGGGTCGCGGGTTCGAGTCCCGCCTTGGGCATGGTTGTTTGTCCCTCCACTTTGTATGTGTTGAGGGCCTCGCGTTCTGCTGACCCCAGATCAGAGGAGCCCGTAAGTGTGTTGGTGTAGTGTATGGTCGAATATGCGTCCCATCGGGACGTAAAGGGTAACCGGCGGTTGGCTGGATAAAAGCCCTAGAAAAAAAAGTACCGACAGTGTATAAGCGACAGTTCTCTCGCCACGTGCTCTAGTACGTCATGTAACCTGCTCTGAAGCTATCATCTTGCGAGGATTTGTTTACTCTCTCACAACCAGAGTTCAGCGTTGCCATTCATCTGGCTCCACGAAGTCGCTCGAGAAGCGCGCAGATCCCTGTCATCGGCAATATCAGTGCGAATGAAATGCACCTTTGCCCATGCGTGCCAGGCCAGTTTGTGTATCTTTCGAGCGCTTCAGTGCATTGATCCGAGGCTGAGAGTTTGGTGAGGGCTACGCCCCATGCATCGTGCAAACGTGGAGTAGAGTTAAAGTGCCATGATCGTGAATTTTTGTATGTTTATGCGAATATTGCGAGGCACAAAAGGTAAACGGCGGAATATGATTATCTCTCGATAATGTTGTGTGTAGAGTTGCGGCTGCACTGCAGATAGGGCTTATAGAGAACGAAGCCACCCGGAGCTGACGCAAGTTTTCAACGCAGTTTGGGAGGCGATGAGGTTCGGTTGTGGCGAAGGTTGTGAACATGACATCAAGATGTGTCATCGCCTGTTGGTGTTCATATTTTGAGGTAACAGAGTTTGTGCACTCTCGAACTTTAAAGCACTATTGATCTTTTACGTATGCGCAGATGCACTAAAGTGATGCAATACTTAAACTGCGCATGCGCAGAAGATCGATAGTGATTTAACGTTCGACTGTGCTCAAATTCTCTATCTCTCATGTAGGTGGTTTCATGTGCGTAGCAATGCGTGACAACAGAGCAGCGAACTGTCAGAGTCGCTTATACGCTGCCGGTAGTGTAGGGGGCGGAGCAGCTGTCGCCCATGTAAAAGTTTTGAATGTCCTTCGTAATAACATATTTTATTTTCGAAAATATGTGTAATTTCTGAGTTTCCCCTTTCTTAACCTAACAAATGTTTTACGACATTTAGGAAAAAACTCTCCAAGCCTTCTGGCTACTGTAAAATGGTTTATCTCGTAAAATTAATGGTATTTATTAATTGCCATTAAAATTACAAATTTATTCTCCTTGTATTAAGCCTATGTTTTATTTACTTAGTAGTAAACTATAATATGTAAATAAAAAAATAATAGAATTGGGGCCCCAGAAATGTATTCCTTCACGCTGCGCACGCCTATAGACAGCTCCACACATTCGGCATTCGCCGAGCAGCGAGCTAGTGCTCGTCCAATCCCGAGCAGCTGACGTGTTCGGAGAATGTGCGCTCCCTTTCATGTGTCCAAAAGACCGACACGCGGTGGGTAGGGCGAACCCCCAATGTTCGTCACTCGGCAAATAGCGAGCCACTGATCCACACTACTGGGGATTCGGCGAGCGGTTGCTTGGTGTACGCGGTATAACGAATGTGTGGAGCCGCATTATGGAAATGGTCCGTTCCATTGGCTATTCATATGTAACTGCGGACACCATCTCGCCACCTTTATAGCCTCCTCTTCTCTCCGCTTGATTTCGTCCAGATGCTTTGCGACATAGACCACACCCGGAAAGAAAGAACTGTAGCAGTATACCTGATGCAAGATACTGTAACAAGGGATCACATAATACGAGTTACTCTAAGGACCACTTTGACGGTCAGTTATCGTGCAGTTATGTTGCCGGCAGTGGCCAAGCCGTAGCTGCCCTTCTTATAGTAATCTCTCTATAATATAGGCCCAAACAGGATCACTGTTGCTTCTTCGTGCCAGAGATTGCTGTAACGAAATAGTTGCATCGTGAAGGTTTCTTTGTTGCACACCTCTGACTGTGAGTGCACCTTGTCAGAAGTGCACGGCTAAGAATTTCTTAGTCCAAGCAACTTTACCGGAAGAGCAGGCTACCTACTCGGCCTCAGCGAGAAATTCTGAGAGGTTGAATCAACACTGTTGAAGTTGAAATTTGACTTTACAGCTGCAGATGGACCATCATTGTTGGGATATAAATTACTGGTGGTTTACGTAAAAGAGATTTTAAAATTTATTTAATTAGTTGACTTCTGATTAAATGAGATTTTAAAAAGCTGACCAAGAAAAGAAAAAATACTATTGTGAATTGCAATATTTTTTCCTGTATTCATTACCTAATTGTTCTGCTATATTGATAGTTCTAATAACGGTCACTGTAAACTGTTTTTTACATGAGTTCCAGAAGCTTCATGTTTTTTCAATCGATCTATTAAGTGATTTAAATCTTTAAACCCAGTTTTCGTCCTCGTATCTTCACCTCCAAACAATATACAAGGAAAGCAAAACAGCTTTCTTCGAATCACACCCACATAACCACTTGTATTTATTGTAAAAATCATTTTTGACTTTTCGATTGAATTCTCTTTTTACTGTTTTTATTGTTTGAATAAAATTTTGAACACTTGGAGTAGTCCTTCCGATTCTCTTAATTTCTAGTTTTTCCTCAATAGGGCGTGAACCGAAAGGAATTTTTTGTAAATTTTGCACTGTATTCATTCTCAGAATAATAAAACACACATGCAGAAAACACACTCTTACGTACGTCCTTTACCGTCAGCAACAGGAACAACAAAAGCAACAACGCTTAAATAATAAAATATCCATCACACACTTTTTGTACTCAGTACACATAACGTAGCTCCCGAAATGACCGGGAAATGACTGTCGTGTCGGCGGAAGAGTATTGCGTGCGAAGGGGGATTTCTTCTACAACGGTCAACTTTACACCAAGCCAAAGGCAGTATTCACATGAACGTTTTTAATCAACAAACCTTAAATCGAATGAAAATAAATTCGCCAAATAGGTATAAATAATGGATTCAATTCCGGCAAGTCCAGACTGAACTTGTGTACTTTCAATAATAAGCGAAATTTACGTTGCAGCGAGTCACACGAAGATAGAATATGGGTTTTCCCCTGAGACTCACTCCGTCGCCTGGTTGTACCACCACAAGGCCGTGTGTTTCCCGTGTTAAATTGAAAGGCCAAAGAGAAATGCAGTAAAGCCAGGAATACAAGCCAATAGCCAAGAGCGTGGTGCACTACTTAGTAAGGCATCAGACCTCGCAGAGAGCAGCAGTTGAACACTCTTTGGTTTCGAAATGTTTTTCATATACATCGATATGGCTGCAATATCTTGAATATTCTTGTAATTAAAAGGAAAATGTATATTCCGAATATATTAGAAGATATTTTTCGATTATCTGGGGGTTGTGCAACCGTAGAACCTAAGTACGAGCCGCCACTGCACTGATTGTCTAAAATTATAGGAACTAAGCATTAAATATTCAAACAAAACGACAATCATCAAATGGCAAGAAACAGATTTTTGTAACTTTAAGATTTATGTAATGTTATTATAAATTATTATATATGTATTGCCTTTTGAGTAAAAATGATCACGTAAGTAATCTAAAATTATCGGGACTAAAATACTCTTGATGAGGGGAAAATTCAATTTCCGAAATTCTACGCTGTGTAAATTTTCTGCGAAAGTGAGAGATTTCATTACACATTATTTCGTCGGAATTGAGTGCAAAAGACTTTCACAGACACATCTTATTTTTAGAAGTAATTTTCCCTAAACTCCTCCGGTCAGGCGAATCACTCCTTCATGCATTTTCTGGGGGCAGAATATTAGCGTTCGCAGCTGGAGATGGGGGCAACGCGGTCACTCGCCTGTCCTATTTTTAAAACCCATTCTCGGTCTCTGCCGTCCATTTCTTTCCGTCTTCTTTCCATCGACATTTTCCAGTCGTTTTCTCCACCGTCAATTGGCAATTTCGAACTTCATTCCAGAAGGGGCTCAGTGAGCCACGTGTTGGTCATTACGAGCGAATCGATTCGCGCGGCCAAGGGGCGGGGAGGGGCGAGCAGCTGGGACAGCAGCGATTCCCAGCCCTTATCAGCTCCGAGGTGGGGGACCACACCACAGACACCTCCCGGAACATCCCCAAACTAGGCGAAGCACTCGAGTTCTGAGAAGCTAAAGCAAAACTTCATGAATACTTCATTCTCGAAAATGTATTCCAAATATTCATTCCCGTTTTCATTCATGTTAGAAGAAATAATATTACCGGTTTAAGAACAGTATTCCAATTCAATGGTTTACCAACACGGTTTTTGTAAAGAGGTCCAATAATGTATACATTATTTATTACTTTCTATACATAGAAAATATGATGTTTAGTAGTGTGATTTACCTGGAGGTAGAGCTTTATCTATTAGTTGAACAAAAGAAATTATTGATTGTACGTAATTAAATGTTCCGACACTCGATGATTTGATTGATAAAAAAAGGTTTCTCAGAAAGGGTTTTGTTCGTTTTAAATTTGTTGGACATTTTGGAGAAATCAGCAATTTTATTAGTTCGGAAATGAGTTATTGTAATGTTATTATTATTATTATTATTATTATTATTATTATTATTATTATTATTATTATTATTTATGCTTACACATTGCTGGTTCACAGGAAGACCTGGCTCTCAAATAACAACGGGCTCTTCACCAAGTGTGTTATTTGCTATTTATTTAAGAATTTCAATTGAGAAAATTCCCGACAATGTAGCAAGTATTTAAGACGACAGATTTCTGCATTCAGTTTTAAAGCCTTGGAGGGATATCAAATTTTGTAAAGTTTTCTTTGACGTGTTTTTCTATAAGGCCATTACTTGCGATAATTCTTGGGATTGATATGCCAGGTCGCTGAACTCTTTTTTTTTCTTTTTTTGACGCTGTTGACGTACGCGGAAACACTAACCAACCAACTAAAATCGAGCCACCCCACATGGGATCCGTGGGTTGCACTCAGCATTTCAAACTCGGGAGCCACCATCGGGATCCTAACGCATTTCTTTATTTCCTCTTAATAATTTCATCCCTTATGACCCTCCCCTACTAACTTTGGGGAGCACATGTGAATTTTTCATACCTGTATATATCCCAGAACATAAACATACAATACAAAAGAAATAAATACCTTGCAGAGTAAAATGAATAAAATGTTAGGACTTATACAAGCTTTTTTTCTTTTGTAATTAGTATTTCTTCTTTAAAAATGCTTACATATTTTCCTATCTCATTTTTGGACCACAAAACTTGATGATTGATCTAATATGAATTTAAACACTAAGAGACCTGCAAGTAATAATTACAAGTTCAATAAAATTACTTTTTTCTTTTCATCCTTACCTTTTCCCACTTCTAAGGGTTCAGCGCTAATGGGGGCAGGCCAACCATAGGGACAATTAATAATACACTTAAATACAATGGATTTTAATTTGATCTCTTTTATCATATTTTATGTTCTAAAGGAGTAAGCACTGCAAGTAATATTTTTATTACGGGAGGCTATGAACTCCTCTCAAAATGTTCATGTGCACACATGTATGTTTTTACTATGAGAAAATTTGCAGTATTCTCAGATGCAAAGCCGGTATCCTACATTTCAAGATCTCTTAGAACTGAGAATACCTAATTAAGTTTGGATTAATTGAAATTTGTTTTGTCCTAGGGCTGTGAATGAGCTCTTACTTGTTGCTGTGAAATGTTCATTGTGAAAATTATAAAAAGATAATGTAAATAATTATTTCAAATACAATGTAGAATTTATTTCTTTGCATCCATCTGTTTATTTCTCACATGAATTTCCCAAATTTGTCTATTTCAAATTTTTTCACATTTGTTCATATTCCTGTTTGTGGTTTTCATGCCTGTTTGTGGTTTTCAAAGCTAAGCTGATTACAGTAATTTATTTTCAATGTATTAATTTATTTCGACCGTTGTTCCTCTTGAGTCATTTGCAACATGCGGCATACAACATTCAATATGTAAAGGTTAAAATTGATAAATTAGTTTCATGAAATGTAAAAATGTTAACATACACATTGATGCGTGCGGTAGAAGTTGCGCATTTGTGCAAGTACGGTTGTGCAGTACAAGTTGCAAATGACTTGGTGAAACAAGGGACCAAATAAATTAATATAAGACATGAATTAACAACAGTCGTATTTAAAAATACTCTATATTATTGCGTTTTGCTTAATTTTGTGTTGGTTTTTGTAGGTTTGGGTCTTAAGAGAGAGCAATTGTTGTTATTAAAAGTTGGGAGAGAAAATATTTGGCAAAATAATATGAATGAAATCATTTCAGATTTAATTTTTATTTATCTAACTCTATTGAGCAAGTGCTTTTAGTGTGAAGTTTTCAAAATTTCTTTTCATATTTCTGGTATTAAATTGTTTGGCTCTTGCACGAATTTATGCAATTCTGCGAAATTTTACAAATTCTTGACTACAAAACCAATTTAAAACTACAGATACGGATATAACACAAGGTAAACAGTACATGCAAACAAGGGTTGATGCAAAATTTTGCGTTTTTGGTATAACCATTTATGTAGGAACTGTAGCTTAAAAATATGGGTTGTGGAACCTCTCACCGAAGTTCTGAGAGAGTCAACCACGAACTGCAAACATTTTGTTGTTCAGGGGACTACGAGAACAAGGGAATCAGGAGACACACAGTGATTCAGGGCACCACAGACGGCCACACACGGTGCCTACGGTGTGTCAACTACAAAAATAGCTGGGCCAAATTTTACTATTAATTCTGGGTGGGAGAACCGTTTTTCAATGTACGGCAACCAGTTCCTTTTTCAGTGTATGAATTATAGATTGGCAGTTACACAGAAAACGCGTGGATTTGTAAATTTATTAGATGCCATTTTCATTGATTGATCAGAACTCAGAAAATGCACGGGCCTTGTGAGGACACGGATTCCCCGCCGCGCACGTGCGTGGCCAGGGAGTGGGCTGAGGGGGGGGTAAGCTGCTTTCGACGTAGGCCGTTGCGGCCAATGACGTTGCCTGTGTTCGGAATCGGTTCATTTCGCGCGGTGCCACTCGCGGCCTGTTGGGCGGGGGGGGGGGAGGAAGACCGGCAGCTCAGCGCCAGCAGCAGAGAGCGCGCGGCGGACGCTCCGGTGACATGAGCTCAACGCCTCCCGTGGACACCACGGTGACACGTAGAGAGGTAGTTGGTAGGTTTTCTCTTCCATTCGTCTCATTTCGTCTCCATATCCTCCTCCTATTATTATTATTATTATTATTATTATTATTATTATTATTATTATTATTATTCACCAAACATTTACCATTCTTGGTGTCAGGTATATTGAATCACCGTAATTATAAATTACAAACATTATTTACACTGAATTAAGGGCAATACTCGGGGATACTCGTTCATAGCATATTTAATATAACAAATAGTATGCTCAGTTTCTGATTAAATCACATTGCAAATTACTTAGAAAATGCTTGTATGTACACGAAGTAAAGGGACTCAATGAATTACGAAAGTTGAATATTAATAAATGTTATGTATGAACTTCATTAATATGTGCACAATAATGAAAATTTATGGACAAGTGTTTTAGCAAGATGAAATATGTAACTTCAAAACTTTTGTTGCAAACGCGGTTATTGAAGTACTTATATTTGTTTCATTTATTTAATTCAAATACATTATCTTGTCTGTCAATATTAAAAAAATCTCCATTTCCTTATTTGTATTCTTTCGCGGAATATATACCAATATGTAGTAACAAGTTTAGCTTTAAGTTTATTTAATATTTCTCCAATACTGATAGTGTCAGTTCACCAAAAAGAGAAGGCTGTGTTTGCTCTGCCCTTTGAGCGGCGACCGATGTAATTTGTCAAGTTTATATTGGACAGAGAAAGTACTCTGAGATAAATGCGCTATTTTATATGGGTTATTGCGATACTTACCGAGGTGGCGGAAGTGATACGCAGTAATTATTCGATCATATTTTCCATTTCCCAAATTGCATTTAGAACGAGAAGGCGATGGCAGCCAAGAACCCCCCCCCCCCTCGTGGCTCGCGGCACACATTAGTTGGATTCAGGCGTCAGCAGCCATCATTCAGAGCGAAATATCGCATGCGTTTTAAGTCCTACCGGGAGAGGGTGGGGTCTACGAGTGGCTCGCCTGGATGCGAGGGGCGGTGCCTGCCATCCAGGGCACGCGCGCGGGGCAGACGGAGGGGTGAGGAGTCAGCCAGTGCAGACTGTGGGGGTGGCGGGGACGCTCCGCGACCGCTGATGAGCCCCGCTACAGTGATTTACGCGCGTAATAACCGCCTCCTCCGCCCGCGCTGCCACTCGGCGTCTGGCGCCCCTCTTGCATCGCGGCGGGCTGAATCTATCTCAAAATGCGCGAGACGCGTTCCCAGCCAGCGGCGCACTGCCCGGGGCACCCACGCCTTTTTCCAGGCTGCCGCTCCCTAGGTGGGGTTTGTTCATTATGAGCCTCGCAAAGGTCTCTTCAATTTTCCCTTTTTGCATAAACTGTCTGCTAAACTGTCGCTTCTATTTGTCAATTATTTATCTGACATGTGTGTTCTTACTGAGCGTCTGAGTTCTTCACCGTTGGATATTCATTCTCTATTCCGTACGCAGTTATTTAATTTTATCTATTGAAAACTTCTCTATTCTTTTACTAGACGGTATACTATTTGTGATTTTACGTTCAGAGATTTTACATGGACATCTCGTGGTTTGCATTCTCTGTTGCTCATCGATCAGTCACACGCCTTCCCTCTCTATGGATTTACCAGGTACTATAAGTCCATTTTTTTCAGTTTCTCAGCTTTAAATCCTCCATCATCTTTTTCATTCCTTCTTGTCTTCGTCCTCCACTGCCTATCACGGCCGACGCTGCCGCCTGGGCTTTTCCAGGGTCTCGCAGGGCCTCTCAACTCGCGTAAGAGCGCGCATAAAAGCTCTCTTCCGCCGCGCGCCTTTCGGACGTGTTCATTGTTGTTGGCTAGATGGGGAACGGACGCGGTGGAGTTTCGGCAGAACGAGGAGGAACGAACGGTACATAGACAACTAGTGGTGCTACAGAATAGGACAGCCTTTCTCGTACTAGTTAGTTTTCTAATTTCTTTAGTCTGGGCTAGCTTTTCGAACTTGCTACATACTCTTGCCAGCTGCCATCTATCGCCGACCAAAAGATATGTTTTTTTATTTTACAATTTTTCGGTTTCCTAATAGTAGAACTCAAATATTACTTTAAGAATATTATGGAAGAGCAAAGCGTCGTTCTGTAATATTTTCGTTGGAAACTGGAACTTAAATACATGGCATTTAGATATTACTATAAATGCAAAATTTGAAGCTCTTTTTTACAGAAATCTACCGAGTTTTCAAAAAACTTTATTGAAAATCATTTGAAACACATTTACTCTTATATACAATAATGTATACAAATTGCTGAAAAGGTGCATATTAATAGCGTAACAGAAATTTAAAAAAATACATTTCTTTAATTAAAAAAAAAATACTACAAAATGAATTTATGTCATCTTAAATACTGAAATTAGCACTATCCGAATGAAATTTGTGAAGAAAAATTTGGAGCCGTTTTTCAGAAAATTGCGTTTGAGCGTTTCTGAAAATGATTTTTGAGCTCATTTTGTCAGAAAACATTTGAGTTTTCGAGACACTTTATTAGATATCATTTAAAGTAAATGTACTCAAAAATGTAATAAAGTAAACAAATCGCCGCTAATCTAAATATTAATGACGCGAGAGACGAGTCAAAAAATTAAATTTCGGTGACCGAGAATGATGGAAAAATGCATTTTTGTTGATTTTTATATTCTTAATGCGAGATATAATAAAGTTTTTTCAAGATCGCGTCGCTGCCACGCCTTCTTGGCCCCCTTGAAACATGATTTGGGGAAGGCGAGCATGTGAACTTAAAAAACCAAAACTAGCTATCCAACTGAAAACACCTGAGAACAAAAGCAGGAGAAGGTGTTTGTGACGAAGGAAAAGGAAGAGGGACGACGAGGTGGAAGGAGAAGGTGTAACTTATGCTGCATGGCTACTATAGGTATGTAATAGCTTCTTCTGGAATGGCCGTTTTCCTTACGTATTGATTAATCAAATACATCATCACTCTGGAACTAATAGAGACATTGAAATGATTCTTTTTGTATTTTACGGGTTGTTTTTCAGGTTATTACATGAACTACATATAATAGTCCTCTTAAACCACCTATAAAATATTTGAAGATATGCATTCAAAAGAAAGTAAAAGGAAGTAAATCCAAAATAATATTTTTGTAATTTTTGAAAGAATCAAAAGAATAGAGCAATATGGTGTTTATGCCATCGGCTAGGGTGCATTTTTTACTATCCATTCCAAAAATTTAAAGCAAGAATTTGTAGCCGTTTATGTGAAAATATTGTTTGTTATTTTTAAAAAATGCAAATATTGCACAACTATTGCACGAAAACTACTAAAATTTTCAAAAAAATCTACATGACCTTAATAAAAGAGATATTTTTTGACAACAAATTTCATTTGTAGGTAAAATCTCTATTTTCAAATTTATGGTTGAAGGCAGTCGCCGGAAAAATTCAAACTTTTGCAATTTTTGAACCTCCAGAGTTAACCGAGGAAATCGGACCTCTGCCACTTTTACAAGTGTATTTTACTCTGTTCTTACAAGACATTTAAAGAAAAAAAATTGGAGCCGTTTTTGAGAAAATTTTGAAAATGCCCGGGAAGAAAAATGCCCAGTTTTAAAGCATGTTTTTCAAAATGTGAAAGCCTCAACTAGAGCCAGATGGACATGTTTTTTTTTTTTGGATGAGATCGTCTAGGCGCGAGGTGTGGTTTAGGTGCTAGGTTTGTTCACATACTACAGAGGGACGGTCGGAGAGACGCACAGAGGGACGGACGGACGTTTAAAAAAAACAACATTTTTTCGGTATCACGGGCCCTCAAAACGTGTATTTCCGTTGAAATCTCGGAATGGTTTTTCCGTAGCATTACATAACTTTCTCTATACTACGTATATTACTCCCGTATATACGTATGTATACGAGAAAGTAAAAACATTTTTTTACAATTTTCCTGTATTTAAAATCACTTTGACTCTATGTACTTTCTATGCTTTGGAAATGACTGCAACAATTCTGTACCGTTATTTTTGTATTTATTATATATCTGTACACATTGTTGTAGCACCCAATAATGTTTTGACTTTTGAATGTAGTTACAAATTATCATGTTCGCTTTTTATATCACGGAAAGGAAAGGTGATAGTTTTGAATGTTTATAAGAAATCATTGATACAAAACCATGTAAGTGAATCGAACAGATTTGAGAAGAAGAAAAAACAGATCTTTTCAGATTATGACACGTAAAAAAATTATTGCAGTACACATTATAATCGCGTACAACTCGCAAGCAATGCGTCCTAGTCGATAAAATAATTAAAGTCAAGGTGATTTTAAAGACGGGAAAATTGTAAAAATTGTTTTATATTTTTTTATATAAACGCAACAATTTATGTTTTGAGAGGAAGTTTTGAGATGTTTTCGTGCCTGTTCCAGGATTCTAAGTAAACATAACTTTTTGTAATTGTTTTTAAATTTTTTTGCGTTTGAATTTTAATGCTGAGGAAATATCAAAAAATATTTTTATGAGAGTATAAATTATTTTCTAATTTTTTTAATAAGTTGAAATAGTGTTAAGTTGACGAAAAAAAATAAGAAACATTTCTGACTGTAGAGGGGCGTTCAGAGGAACTTTTTACTTCCTTATCCAGGGGTACCCTGTACGTAAAACTCGTTTGCTATTTTTCCTCCGCGTATCATCCGTTCAGAGGGAACTGGTACAGAGAGTCGAATAACCATTCTTCAGATTCCTATTCCTCGGCTGTAAGTGGACATTTCTCCTCGCCGTGGCTTTTAGTGGGTGAAAAGAGGATCAGCAAGACGGTGCAATGTGGGCGCTAGCGACATCTGCAGGATGCGAGAGTATTCTGTGCCATAAATCTTTGCAGCAGCGGCGCCACCGCGACTGCGGAATGCGATTTGAATGGCTGGAAAAGGTGCAGAAGGCGCCGCCGCAGGGATAAAGTCCACCGGGAGACACGTTCAAAATGCCCCGGCGCTGCCAGCTCTTTTGCCTTTTGCTCTGGATGCAGAGACGTTGCTAGAGCTTGTACGCTCCAAGTCGCAAGAGTTAAAGCACTGTAATCATTTCAGCCAATCTAAAGTCACGTGAGTTTAAAATTGTGTGAATGCGAAAGATAAAAATCTTTACTAGACCTCAATAAGGAAAATATTTTTTTAAATAAATAGATCGCAGATTATTGGGAGCAATACACAGCCACTGAACAAATGCGGACTCCCTTCGCACGCCAAATGACAAGTGACTGCAAAGTTCCAGGTGTAAACCTCCGTGAGATGTATTATAACTTGCAACATAGTGTTGCATACGTTTTATTATGAACGACGTCTTTAGACTTTCTCTTTTGCAATCGTCACATTCTTAACATCGTCTTCTGTTCGTGATTTATGCTGGTCGCTCTAGCTGATTGTTCAATTTACTCGCGGGACATCACAAAACCTGAGTCCCTAAAAAATATAATAATAGTTCATTTATGTATATATACTAGTTCAAAGTCGTTAACGAAGACTTGTTTCTAGATCACAACCTCGGTGTTGGGGTCGGACTGCGCCCTCTAGTCACACTTGGTTTGTTTTCCTACCCGTTCGTGTTTATATGGCCGAATATTTGTTTGGCAATTTAGCCCGTGAATGTGTCAACGTAGCACGTTCTGCTTTCAAATGTGATATTCAACGTTTAAAGTAAGCGATGTTGATTAAAATCTAAGGCTTTCTAATTGAATCTGGACTGAGTCCAGTTGAATCTGGATCGCAATTGGGGAGCTTTCTCCGAAAAAGGTTTATCTTCCCTCGCGTATAATTAATTACAATACGAAGTGGCAATGATGGTGTAATATGAATAACAGTATTTCATAATATTAATAACAATGCACATTAAATAATCCTGATCCACGATAATCCCTGAGAATTATTTCATGAATTGAGTTTTTTGAAAGATAGTTGCTAATGAAATGACAAAAATTATTTTGTGGACCACATAACGTAAATAATACTTATTTCCATAAAATTTTTCAGAACCTTTTCTACGAGTTTCTGAAGATGTGTAAATGCTGACGTCTCACGTAAGTTGGCTCTCTTTTTACGAGAATGTCGAATAAATTCATGTAGCCTTTATGTTTAGTACATAATTTGCATTTTATCCGTAGATTCTGACCTGAAATGGTATTTTTCATTATCATTAGCAATAATTTCATTTTCTTTGATTGAAAAGCATGATAACGTGAATGGAATTCGCTTTCCTCTCAAAACAAGTTAAAGATTGTATCTCTTCGGGTTTAAGGAAAAAACAGTTGGCTGCTCTATTTCGTTTGTGTGCCATGTCGCTTTGGTTCGTCATTTCCGGTCTATCTCCGGCGCATTATCTTCCGAGCAGGGACGAGAGGGGCGGCGGTTCGGAGCCCGTCGCCGCCTGACGCGTTTATCCGCACCTGTGACGCTGGCGGAAGCCGTCAGGGCGCTCTGCTATCGCCGTCGCCGCCGCGCTTTGTGCGGGCGTCACGGGCGGGCAGCGCAGCGGCGCTGCGCACACACCTGCGCTCCCTTCCTCCCTCTTCCTGGGACGTCGCCTCCTTCGGCAACGCGTTGCTCCCTACGTCGCTTCTGTCGTCAACTCCACCGTTCGTCGTCCACTCCCGTGGCTTTCTCCGTGACCGCCCTCTGCACCGCTCGATTGATTAATTGATTTTTTCTTGTTAACGGGCGCGTCAACTGCTAAGGTAACTATTCCCGTAAATGTAGTGTTTTTTCTCGGGAGATGGCGGTGATTCTTGCCCGCTGGATGGCGAGATCCGGCGCCGACCTACCGTCGGCTAGTGGGGTTTCCCCCTAACCAGGACTCTCCCACCAGCGGGGCACCGCCCCAGCCGGGATAAACTCTAGGCTCCCGACCGTATGTGGGGTCTCCCGGAGTATGTGGTAGTATAGTGCATGTAAGTGTAAGTGTGTGTGTAAGGGGAGAGGATAGGACAAGGAAGAGGAAGGACAGATCGCGCGCGGTCCGTGGCCCGTTTGTTAGGGTACTGCTCCGGCATTCGCCTGGTGTTGATCGGAGAAACCACGGCAAACTACCGATCAGAGCAGCCGGCCTGCACCGCTCGAGCATCAGCGTGCATCCCCCTGGTCGTCTGAAATTCTAGTCCTCGCGAGTTCCACCACGCCCACTTCCTTTGGTCGCTTGTCCCCAGCCTCTACCGCCCACTGCTAAGGGCCAACGCCCCCACCGCCGTCCTACCGCTGGCCTCCTCGCCGCCCCGCCGCCACTTGGCGCCGTCGCCTCTGCCCATTGTTCCACCCGCAACTGCGCGTTCAGGGAAATTGAAAACAAGTTTGATGGAGTCTGCGCGAAGTTTGGACGCGGAGAGGCGGTGACGGCAGCCACGCCGCCGGACGCGGCGACGGTGGCGGCGCCAAGCGGAGCGATACGGCGGCTTCTCCTCCGGGTGGCGCGGCGCGGCGCGGCGCGGCGCCTCGCCTCGCTTCTCCAATGCTATCGTCCCCACATCTCCAACTCATTTAACTGAGGGGCCGACGCGTGTCGCCGAGGGAGGAAGGGGCGGGAGGGAGAGCACGGCGTGGAGAGGGCGTGGAGAGGGCGTGGCGCCTAGAACGGGGGCATCGACGGCGGCGGCGGCCGCGATGCGATCAAGTAATTAAGCGCGAGTCGCGCGAAGGAATTGAATGTTTCCGAAGAGCCAAGGGAAGAAGTGCGGAGGGCGCCGCGGGGTGCCATGCGGCACGGCTTCCAGGGGGTGACGCAGTCGCACCCCGGGGGTGCTCCGAGGCACGGGCGCGTGGAAGGGATTCTTTCGAGAGAACTCGAAACCGCATGTAGACTCCGAAGACAAAACTGATCGTCGTTAAATTTATATTATAACAGTGATGGCAGACCACTAACGTCGAGAGCGGCAAGCGTGAAGGTAACGCTTTACAGCTCGAGCGTACTTGTGATGTCGACGGATGGATCCCGTCGGGTGCTGCTGCTTGCGTAACTGAAGGAAGCTTGTGGTGCCTGCCAGGAGCGAAGTCGTAGGCTGACTGCGTCGGTCGGTGGTGGTTTTCCCTGGTTTCGCTTATCGCTTCCAGGCGAATGGCGGAGTAGCACCCCAGCAAACGTATCATGGACCTCGAGCGATCCTTCCTTTCTCATCCTATTTTATTCCTATCCTTAGGTAGGAGATTGACAACCCATCCCTCTAATTTGGTACAAGCGTCGGAGGAGCGCGGGCGTCAGGGGCTGAAGCGCTGTAGAAGCAGAAAAGACGAGATTACAAACCAACATAACCGTAGGTTAGAGATTCATACGCTGAATCATGTGTGAGGGCGGTGTAGAACTGTGGGATGGTGTGGCGCGGAATTACACACAAACGCCCCGGCAGACATCAGAGGTGGCCAACAAAGAAAACTGTTAACTATGACTCGGTGACGTGGAGCTACTGGATAACTGGGAAGGGTGAGATGCGGTGAAATGTGGGAACTTTGCGAATATTTTTGAGGGGTTTCTGAGACGAAAGCGCTAGTTGTGACTTGAGGGAGGAAACAAGTGGCAATGGACGCGCAGGGAATGGCGCTGGGGTGGCTGCCAGAGTTGTTGGGGCACAACCCTCTTCCCGGTAGAAAAGAGCTTCGCGAGCGCCCCCCTCCCCCGCAACATCATAAAGGCGTTTTCCCCGTCCCCCTCTCCAATATTCCTCGCGCGTTGCTTTCGGTTGCTGATCCCCTTTATCGCAGAGTTCCCTTCTTTTCAGAGTATGTATTGTTTATTTGTATGACATAAGAATTTTGCTCGCCATAAATAAAAGGATGATCCTTTCAATAAACTGGCTGAGATGACTCAAAGCAACAATTGTTGCCACTGCAGTGTCTCTAATGGGGAGGTCCTTGGGATCAAGTCCCGACGGAGGCGAATTTTCGACACTAACTACAAACTAGGTTGCATTCAACCATTGTCTGGAGGAGTATTCTAGCGGCTTGTGCCTCTAATCAATACCAATCGAATGGCGAAGAAGTATCTTAACAAGTGGACGACGGTCCGGGAGCAATCTTTCTTTCCTTAATCTTGTCTCCTCCATTAACCTACAAACAGAGCAGCATACGTACAAGTGTAGAACACGAACGTGATCTTTAGTTACCTGCATCACACACCGTATTATCATACTATATGCTTCATGTAATTACACAATTGGTTTCCTTATTCGAATTAAACATGTGATTTGACGAAAGATATTGTTTTAAAATAGGCATATTGGCTATTCAAATGTGAATACACCTTGGGGGAGTAATATATTTTTTTCTCGATTTTTTTTGTCCCTTGTTATTTTATTTTTCATTACTTTCTGATTGCAGGTTCTGAATTCATCAAATTGATATTTATTCTCAAAAATCAACTTTCTTTTCGCGTTCCGTTTCTTTCTTTGTATTTTGACTCCTTCCTTTCTTTCATCACGTAACCCATCTCCTTCCTCAAAGGCATTCTCTTCTTATTTCCTGCCCATTCAAAAAGGCAAATTGGATTCCCGCTGCTCCGCAAAAACCGTGTTCATCCCAGCTGGGTCTCCAATACGTTTTCGAAATCCCGTTTCCCGCCTTTTATCGCACGCCGACAAGCCTGATGTAATATTTGCGGCCGTAACGCCACGTCAACGCCAGATTCCATCAGAGCACATCCGCCGGTGTCTCTCGCACATCAGCGCGACGCGCAACGCGGCCCCGATTTCGCTGAGTCGCTTCCACCGGACCGGTCAATATATCGCCGCCAACGGACGATCGCATCGGGTGAGGTGCGCGCTCCGCCGTCTTTTTTCGAGCGTCCGGGCGTTTACACGGCCGTGCGCATAATGCCAATACATGACGGCCAATATCGGTGTGCGCCCGCTCACGGAGTGCGTTTGCGTCAATTTTTCAAATTCTGTTAACGCGGCGCGGAAGTTAACGGGCGCAACGGCGTGAGGGAGGGGAAGGGGAGCGGAACGGGGAAGAACTCCCCCTTCATCGACATCAGGAGGCCCTGCGGTAATTCCTGAGATAATTGTCGAGGCAGCCGGCGGCGGCGGCAGTGATGCGGCCGTGGAAAGGGAAAGGAGGTAGGGCGACGGCCGGGAAAGAAGGGCGGGTTTACAGCCTGTCAGAGCCGGGGTTGGGCGTGGGGTGGGGGGTGGGAGGAGGGGGGGGGTGGCAGGACGCGTGTATTATGCAGGGCGCTCGTCAGCGAACCCAATCTCGCTGCCGCCGCCCCCGCCTCCCTCCCCCTCCGTCTACGCTCGGATAAATACGTAAGCAGAGGCGGAACTTGCAACGAGTTAGGATGGCGCAAGTTGCCGACAGCACCTCGTCGCCGCCCCGGCCTCGCCCTCACACTACGCCACGCCACGCCACGCCTCGCCACGCGGCTCCGCGCCAACGCCTTGGCCGCGGGAGTTGCCTTCACTTATTTATTTAATAACTTTATCCGACGTTCGCGGCCGCTATTACGAGTTCACCTCTCCCTCCTACGTGTCCCCTATCACCTCGCCCCGCCACGCCCCCATCACCACGCCCTCCGACGTGCCCCCGCGTGATCGCCTTGCTCCCTCTTCCTTCTCTAATGATTCTCTGACACCGAAGACTTGTGCTGCGAAAGTCGTTGGGGACTTATACTTTCCTGGCGTGGCATGAAAGGAGGATAGTCCAATGGAACCAAATAATTACGTACGTTTAATAAAGAAAACAGAAGCTCTATGCCAGAAACTTGAAGTCACCAGAAAGGGCTTAAAGAAGCTTTCATTACAAAATTCAAGATTCACGTACAAGAGATAGTAATTTGTTGAGAATTAATGACGAAAACAGCATCATGTTTGCTAGTATTTAATGAGGGAAAGGTATGTTCTCTTAAGGAATATTTCTATTTGGTGACTAGAGAAGCGATTAGATTTTTCTGGAGACCACTGATTTCAGGTGAGGACAGCTCACAAACCAAAACAACTTTATATCATATCACATTACTAGAAAGCTTAATTTCATAATTTGCTATACCACATACTACACTTTGCGTTCTCCTCCTCTTAGCATTCGGGAAAATTTGACGACATGCTCGTGCGTAAATACTTCATGTATTTTCTCACGAAAGAAACACGTTAGAAAATGTTTTTTCTCTTAGGTTAGTCACATGTGTTACCAACTCTTTGAGAAAGTATTCTAATAAATACTTTCTTGTTTAACAGATTTTTGCGTTATGTACGTATAAAATAGACCAAAATGTTTAGGATTATCAATATGAAACCCGAAGTCGTGAATAATAATTAGTAGTGCCTTCTTTGAGAAATGTCGGTTTTGTTTAGTGTAGGGTTGTCCAACTGGGCGGCCCGCGGTGCAATTTATTGTGGCCCGCGAAAGAGTATTTGCCAAAAGTGAAAATTCCTTGTATCAATGTCGGGCGAGCAAATCGCGCGGGGTCAATACCCCCTTACTGTAAAAATAGGATAAGTTTAGATTTAAGATTTTTTCCCCTAGAAACTGCAGCAATTCCAAATCATCCCAATGTGTTTCATGGCGTAATGCATGGTACGACCTGATATCACGCAGTGCCCCATCGCCCCCCCCTCATTCGTTTCTCACCAGTCGGGTGAACTGCCGAAATCAGCAAAACGGGGACCTTCGCCCTCCGTGTGTAGACGAAATAATGCAATGAATTCAGTGCAACTTTTTCGCTCAGACCCTATTGCATACTTGCTGGGCCAAGAAGTGAAGACTGAATAGAGGGGCGAATAATAAACACCAGCTAAATAATTGGCATTAATGAGTGTTTCAAAAGCAGGATTTGTGTAGATCTTTTAGGGATTCCATTAACCATTTACCAGGAGCGGTAGCTCAGTGCATCAACTGATGTCACTGCAGCGCCTCTGACCGGGAGGTCCTAGGTTCGAGACCTGACGGAGGCAAGATTTTCGACACTAGCTTTGCAGCTAGGTTGAATTCAGTCGCTGCCTGGAGGAAAATTCTAGCGGCCGGGTGCTCTGATCGGTAGTTTTCCGTGGTTTCTCCGATCAACACCAGGCGAATGCCGGAGCAGTACCCTACCAAACGGGCCACGGACCGCGCGCGCTCTTTCCTTCCTTTTCCTTGTCCTATCCTCTCCCCCTTACACACACACACTTACACGAACATGCACTACACTATCACATATTCCGGGAGACCGGTCGGGAGCTTAGAGCTTGTCCCGGCTGGGGCGGTGCCCCGCTGGTGGGAGAGTCCTGGTTAGGGGGAAACCCCACTAGCCGACGGTAGGTCGGCGCCGGATCTCGCCATCCAGCGGGGAAAGATCACCGCCATCTCCCGAGAAAAAATGCACTACACTAACGGGAATAATGACCAAAGCAGTTGACGCGCCCGGAAACACGAAAAAAACAACAACCAAACCAATCCATTAACCATTTCATTTTGAACAGTATTAGACATTCGCAGGAGCAGACCTTACAAAAATGACAGTTGCCTGAGATATGATCTCTTAATATACGAGCTGAAAAGAAAATTAGCAATTTTCTTAAACAACAATTTTAAATCATTGCTGTTTGGCTTTATTGATTCAAATATTTTAAAATAAAAATACCAGGAATCGAGTACCGCGACCCTGTGTGATTGCTTGATGCTACCGATAATGAGTTTCATCACAAACACGACTCAACTGGTTTCTATCCAGAAACTTTCGACACCTTCGGAATCCGGGTCAGACATAAGCTGTTCTTGGTCGCGTCACACTGAGCATTGTGGCTTCTGGAACTACACAACATATAATTCTTTTTTTATTTCACTGAAAATAATTTCCTAGGAAATTGCTTATGGTGGAAAAATGAAGCTATGAACATATATATAAAATTAAGATGTCAAATAAGTGACACTAAAATTCCATAAATACAGTATAACTTGCAGAATGTGCCGTATTCGACGCTGTGAACTGTTTTAAAAGTATTTTGAAGTGGTGAAAATTTCTTTCATATTTCCTTTCTTTCATGTTTAGCTTTGTTCAAATATGTTCTTACAGTATCTGGTATTGGACTTACCAAAGAATTCAATATGAACCAGTTTTGTTCGAACAGTAACATTTGGGAAATATAATGATACAGAAAATTTAGTTAGAATAAATATTGGTTTAATTCTCAATGGTATAGAATTTTTTTAAACGTTACGAAGATGTACATCAAAAGGAAACGTGACAATTAGACAAAATAGAAAAATATATTGCAAGAAACAAAAACATGTCACATTTCTTTGAACCTTTTTTGTTCATACACGAATCATAAATAACAAAAACACTTGTAATAAACATTGAAAAAAATTCAAAAATTTAATATACAGAATTCTAATATTTAGTTGATTATCCCTTAGCCTTGATAACTTCTTTTCATCTTCGCTGCATTGAATTAACAGGCTCTAGAAAACTTCTGGACTAATTTTTCGCCACTGTTCCAAAACTATTTTTTTTACGTCTTTTTTGACGTAATAGTGTATTTTCTTGTTCTGTCTTTCAATAAGGCACATGTATGTTCGATGGTATTCCAATCAGCGGATTATGGAAGAGTATGCAACTGTTTGGGTACGTTCCAAATTAGCCATTCCTTGTACAGTGTTCCATATGTTGCTGTCGTAATCTTTCTGAAAGACATAATCAGATGCCATTTCTAATTTATGTACACTTTTTTTCAAAATATGATTATAAACTGTTTTGTCCTTTATTCCAACGATATAATGTACGTTTCCCACACCGTTAGACGACATACAGCCCCAAAGAATGATTGATACGCCTCCTTGTTTACTGTAGGCAAGGTATTATCCACTTCTTATCTATGTTGGCCTTTCTCCATACCATGAGGACACTATAACAAATGATTAATTTTTGTTTCGTCAGACCAAAGAACAGAATTCCGAGTTTTATTACTCTTCTGCAAACTTGAGTCTTGGATCATGGCTATTCTTACTTACAAACGGCCTCTCCCTGGGAATTCTTGGATGGTATCCGTGGCTAGAGTATCCGACAGAGGGTGGAATAGTTCACTCCTTTATCTGTGGCACTTTTTACCAAAATGCGCAATTTTGGTACACTTAATTTAGGGTATGCATTGATATCCCTGACAGCAAGGCGCCCTTCCCTCGTGTCCAACCTTTTCTTCTTGCTTCTCCGAAGCAAATTCTTTGTGGAACCGTTGTATTTAAATTTGTTAAAAACATTTTGCACCGTTGAATGTGTTTTATGTACCATTTATCTCATATTTATGCGCGCGCACCCGCACCCGCACACACACACACACACACACACACACACACACACACATACACACATGCACACACATACACACATGTACACACATACACACACATTCTCACACACTCATGTGCACACTTGCTGTTACCCAAATTCTGTATAGGGATGAGCCAGTTGTTTGATCTCGAGTGGCAGACTCTATTAGAAAAAGATGTTTATTTCATCTTGTTATCTCTACGCTTTAAGTAAACAAAACCCCTCCTTTTAATTTTGTCGCCCTTACGTCGTAAGGAGAAAAAGTATTGTACTCGTGCGCCGGGAAACGGTGAATTTTCAACAGAAAAGCTCTTATTGTCAGGCCCTAGTTAACGAAAAAATGAATAAATCATTATAAGTTAGTAAATTACTTCCTCTAACACGTGGCGTCGTCAGAATCCATGTTTTGTGGGCTCTTGATACCGAAAAATCAATTGACGATCCGTTTCTCTGTCTGTCCGTCTGTCGATCCGATCGAGCTCATGCGTTCGCGAGTCTGAAACAGATATTTTGATTTTTGAAGGTACTTTACATGGAGCCTCAACAGTTTCAAGATTTTCTTAAAAAACTGAACCAATTTTTTTAAACTTTTTCCTCAGATAGCGCAGAGGACTCGTAAGAGAATTGAGCAGGTTTCATTTTCGTTGAAATCCTTGATTTGTCGTAAATTGCAAAAGTGCAATTTTTGGCTGCTTCTTCCTAGAACTGTAGTATTGAAGGTAGTGATTTTTTCCGTAATGAACTCTGTTCTTTAATGACAGATCTTGAAATAAAGACACGTACAATTTTTCGAAATTATGAGTAGGTTTCGCGTGAATTTTCGGGAAATATAGGCAATTCTTAATTTTTTAAACATTTTTTCTCAAAAACGGCGCTAAATTTTTCTTTAAATTTTATCCTCATATGTGTCCAAGGACGGTAAAAAAAGTGGTGCTAGTCTCATTTCCGGCGAACTTTTTTTCGAAAATTGCAAAAAGTTAACATTTTTAAACTACAAAATTCAAGATAAAGATTTTTGCCTTAAAGAAAATGTGTTCTCAAAAATCATCTCTTTTAATGAGGTGATCTACATTTTTTTAAACGGGTAATTTTCTCGTAATTTGTTGTTGAAAATACAAACTACAAAAAAAACAAGAAAAACAAACAAACAACGTTTTCTCATAAACTGCTCCAATTTTTTTCTTTATTTCTTTACGTATAAAACAAGAAACGTTGAAAAGAACGATGTTGCTCTCATATCCGTTGATCTGTTTGAATTTTGGATATATTGCTTGTTGGAAATATTGGGTTGAGAACATTAGAGATTTTAGCATCGTCGACGGTTGGAACGTGTCCATGGCGTGGAGGGGAGGCGAGATAACTCGACCTGAGTTCGAGCATCGGCGCGGAAAATATTCTGGTTGAAAACTCTTGAAATTTCATGTGATAGTATAATACAGCGAAGTAGATGTATACGAGAACGTATGTGATGCTGTATCATCACTAGTTTTAGATGAAATCATATTGTCGAATCGTTTTAATCATTAGTGAGCTTGCAAGGTTGAGTAGCAATCCCTTACATTCAGACGAAAAAATCAAGTTATAATATTCGAATTAGTTTTAAAGATACGAATTTCATAGCCGTAGGAATACATTGCTATTCTTTTTAAGTAGTCCACGTTAAAGAGTAACAAGTTATTCAACACTATAGGTAGATATAAAAAGTATGTGTCTCTTTCCAGTTTGAAACACTGGAATCGTGGCTTTAACGCTCATGGGCCGGAGGACTTCGTGCCTTGGGCTACTCAGCGCCTGCGGTGTGCGCGTGCAGCCAAACCCATGCGTGTCTCCGCCTCCGCCCACTCGCGCGCTGTCTCCCCCGCTTCTCCCACTTCTAGTCATCACGAGGGAGGGCCCTGAGCGCCCTCCCTCCAGCCGCGGGCAGCAAAAAGGGCTTTTTCCGTTCGTGCAGCGGCCATTAGTAGTCATCACGCAATCTATAATCAATCTCATGTTTATTATTAATTAATTTACACCCACTCTCATCAGTGCTATTACCGATGCTTGAATTGATTGTTTCGCGAAGCTTCACGTGTGATGGAAATGCGTGTTATCGCGCGTCTCTCATCTTCATTATGCGAATGCGTGTATTCCCATAAACTTGCTAGACGTCACCCGCGGAATAATGGTCGAGTGGACGGTGCTAATGGACGGTTCGACGGGTGGCATTGCAACCCCAGTATGCTTACGTCTCGAACCCGTTTCCACCCGATATCACCCGCTTGAGTTCTTTTGGTTTGGCTTCACTCGCCTCCTGCATCCGTTTCTAATTTAAGTGAAGCCTTTGTTCAAGCGTTCAGATTTCATCGCTCACCGTTCGTGCAGGAAAATACTCCCACACACGTTTTGCACACAATAAACTGTAACGGAACAGCGAGAAGTTTTGCTCTTGCGGATCGTTTTATATTGAGTGCCGTTGCAGATGCATAGTAGCAGTAGTCGTAAGACATTATTGCACTCCACGTTATCCAGGAGCACTTCGTAGTTTCAATAAACAATTTGTTTCTTGCTGGTGCTGTATGAAAAAAAAATGCTATCCTTTAGTGTATGGAATTTAGTCCGGAGATATATCAAAACTAGATTTAATTCATTAAGTAATCCATATTTTAAGCTTTACACGACTCATGTGAGCTTTTTCTGCAATTCAATAAATAATGCTGAATGTAGCAAAAAGCAACTTCACTGAATAGTTGATGCATGTCCTGAGATCTCCAATATTGGCTCATTTGGTACATCCAGAAATCGACCTGTGGCGTAGGAGTGAAAGATATCTTCTGAAACATACCTATTGCAAAGCCTATTTCTTCGAGACGGCGGCGTGGGGCAGAAGGTTGCACCTCCAGGAAAACGCGAATAAAATATTGTGCGTGGAAATCTGTCAACGTCCCGCCACCATCTTCCTCGTCTCGTCGCCGCGAGGGCTGCGGATGTGAGGTGGCGCCGTGCGTGGGCCGCTCGCGATGGGATGGCCGATACGGCGCCCCGCCCCGCCACGCCACGCCACGCCCCGCCACGCGACACGACAGCCACGCTACTCGGGAAGGGGCGGAGAACGACGAGGGAAGTGAGCACTGAGAATGGAAGATACTAGGATGCAGAGGGGGAAGAGTAGTGAATTTGGGTGTTGACATCGAGGAACCGTGCGGAATGTCGGGGATGGGATTCGCAGCAGAAGATTTATTTATTGATCTTCGGGTTATTTGGCAGGAACACGTCCATTCTGTCGTAGTTCCGTACTCGTCTATTAACGTATTCGAGCCAGTCTTGAAGTCTACCCCCGGCGCGTGTCTTCGAGCAGGCGCGCTCCGAGGTCGTCTCCTGAAACGCCTAGGTGTGACTTACTTTCTCCGTCCGATGTTGGTATCGGTTAATTATGTCCGAAGTTTCTGGTTGGGAGACTGTTAGAACTGAAAATTTGCGGAGGGGTTAAATGTTGCCGCGCACATGCGAATTCTTTTTACACGCCTTAAGCACAGTGGGTTTTCCGCCCTTCGATAATGCACGCGTCCCCTTCGGGATCGAACCCGCACTGGAGATTCAGAGCTCAGTGAGCTAGCCCATCGAGGTGCGCAACGGGGAAAGACGGAGTTCGGGTGAGGTGCGGTGGGTGAGTAGAGTGTCCTGGCGTGGAGTGCTGGCGCATGCGCAGTCGGAAGGCGCGGTCGGAAGGGGGGCGCCGAGAACCGGGGAGGTGGCAGCGGAAGCGCCCAAGGCAGATCGAAGGGGGATGAGCGTGAGCTGGAGCCCACAGACGCGGCGATGAAAGGGTGAAAACCGATCAACGATGGCTGGAGGGGAGTAAGGAAGCTTAGGGAAGGAAGGGCAAGATGGCCTCATGTTTTCACATTTCTTCAGTGAAGCATTGATATCTCAAAATCCATGCCACAAACAAAGTGCTTATTTCGTGAGTTTGAGAGAAAGTTTCGTAGAAGAAAAATATGAGAGAACTACCTTGAAATCAGGGTTGTCTTATTTAATATTTCAACGCAATAACTTACTATTACCGAAAATAATACTGCTACTACTTCTGCTACTGCTACTACTACTGCTAATAATAATAATAATAATAATAATAATAATAATAATAATAATAATAATAATAATAATAATAATAATAATAATAATGGAAAAGAATTGCAAAAAATCTTGAACTGAAACATTAAAATAAAGAGTAGTGAAATATTTTATTTTAGACATTCCGTGTTTACTTAAAGAAGGAGAAAGGACAAACGAAGACGGTCAGTGGTCGGAAGCGGCAGGCGCGAGGTTTGCCGTGTGCACGCATCCGTCTCTCGGCAGCGGAGGGGGGAGGGGTGAATGTGGGATTCGCGGAATGAATGCGTCAGTAAACCCGAAGCAGACAGTCTCTTCGCCGTCCCTTACCGCCTTCCCGCTGCACGCTGGTTGAGAGTTTCTCCTTCTGAACTTAATGCGCGGTAATCTGGACAACCCTGTTGTATTCCGGTTTTCCGGGTTCGCTCTCGCAGTTCTAAGCTGCCATGGCGTCATAGATCTTCTATTACCTGACACACTCCTTTCTCTAGAGCATCTTTGCCGCCACTTCTAGGCTCACAGACTCCTAAAGTAACTCCCCTACTTCATATTTCCTCACTCACTGTCCTTGCAGTGCATTCATTCTGCTTTCTGCAATACTCATTGTGCACCGTTTGGCCTGCAGCCTACGCATGGACTGGTTTGTTTCTTTCTTCTTTTCCATTTCTGTGCATTTTATCACCATCTTTTCGGTTGTTTGTTACTTGCTTTACTTGCATTACCATTATTATGTTCTCTTAAAGTCTTCACGTTTATACAGTATCAATAATTCTTGCGTCATCCTTTATTTAACCTTGGTAACTGATTCTTGTACATCTCTGCTGAAGGACTATCGTCTTTTTGTGTCACTATCTCTCCCCCATTAGCTCCATTTCCAATGATGCCCTCGACCTACAGTCAATTTCAAGCTCGGTGCGATTTAAGGAAACATATACGGCTAAATTGGGGTGATTCATTGCATGACACTGCGTTTAGGTGAATGAGATATTTCTTTACTTCGATGAAAATGAAACACATTGTAGGAACGACTGAAACTTTTGAAAAGCGTAATCTGACAAGGGAGCTTTATTATTACGTGTATCCAGAATTATTGTTTTCTTTTTGCTTAAATATGATGCTGGAAGAAGTGCCAAGAATTGAAATCAGTGACAGTATTGAAAAAACATGGCAAGGCCTTGTCTTTATACATTTGTTGCTTGTTGGGTGAGATTTTCATATTTTAAAATATTTTTCGTTTGATAAAGTACGATTGTCTTTTATGGAAAGAAACAGTAAGTTTCATGTGTTCATACATAAGTTATCGCATGTACTGACTTAGCATGTACTGACAAGAAATGTACGTATTACGAAAAGAAGAATGGACATTAGTTCCTTTTTACACTCAGGTGGCTTTTCATTATACGTGGCTCATTTGAAATTCCTTGCATCGACAGTGATTTATACCATATCATGACTAGACCTTGAAATTTTAGATGCAAAAAAACGATGATTTAAACACCTAAAATAGGTTACAAAAATACGAAATTAGGCACAAATAGGCATGAAAATTGACGTATTAGGAATTTAATAAATTACAAAATGACTAAGTCAGGCAAAAAATGACTGGCATCTAGAAGTGATTACAAAAGGATTAATTTAGGCAATTTTTATTATGCAGGAAAGTCATGTATTTTTGCATTTATGAGAGACTCTACAAGCATATTTTATTCACTTTGATAATTGGCAGTATAGTTTAAATCTATATTTTCTCTAAATTTTCTACAGTAAGACTGTGTCTTATCTATAAAAATCATTTTGAAAGCTGAAAACGAACTTTTCATTGACACAGATTTTTTAGGAGCAGACGAGTCACTCAAGAGCTTAATCTTCCGCAGCCGGAGTCAGTATGTAGTCTCCTGGTATGTGTAGTGTCCGGGAGACGCCGCGTCCAAGGCACAGGTACCAAATTTAGTCACATTTCTCATGCTGACTTCTTTTGAGACTTCTTCTCTCGCCCCCCCCCAGAAAGAAAAACAAACTTGTACCACATGACCCATTTAACCATTGGACCGTCTTCGCCTTTTCGACAGTATGCTCTTGCAAGACTTGTGTCTTTCCTCGCTTGGACTTCGAAGTCGACGCGCTGGGGCAATAAGCCTCAACCTGCCAAGAGCGTAGCTGCACCGGGAATAGGTGCAATTGCCTAGAATTGCATGATGATCGGAGACAAGCGTGAGACATCCTTATTATGTTTACTTGCAGGGCTCCTGTGTTCGGTGTTGGGTGAAAGATTTCGCTGCGTTGTCGATTGCGTATTCGTTCACATAATATTTGCATTTCGGGGAATTTGGGAAAGTATTTGCGTTTCCGAAAAACGAATTTCAAAAATTAGTATTTAAAATTTGATCATTCTTGAAAATTAATTGTTTTAGACAGTTTTAGGCAAAAACATTAAAATAGACATCAATCGCCCTTTTAGGACATTTTAGGCACTATTGGACGCTTTCAGTAGATTATTTTCTCATGGTTCGTAAACATCTGCAATTATTTTCCACACCCTCAATAAAGTAAATAGGCATTTGTCCTAAAATACGAGGTCTAATCATGACTCATTATACCTAAAAGAAAACCAACCCTTCAGGAAATTCAATGAGAATTGAGAATTCACTAAATTGTAATATTCAAAATTCTAGCAGTTATTTCGTTATTTTGTCAAAAAATGAATTCTTGGCTGTCCGGGATTAGCCGCGTCATGGTCGATGGAGCTGACGTTTCGGCCATCTTGCTGTGGCCTTCTTCAGAGCTATACTCTGAAGTATAGCTCTGAAGAAGGCCACAGCAAGATGGCCGAAACGTCAGCTCCAGCTATACTCTGAAGTATAGCTCTGAAGAAGGCCACAGCAAGATGGCCGAAACGTCAGCTCCATCAACCATGACGCGGCTAATCCCGGACAGCCAAGAATTCAACGACTACGGCCGCGGAAGCCTACGACTCTATATTTTCTCAAAAACCTCACATGAGATATACTAATACATCAGTAGGTCTATTTGTACTTTAGCTTCTTGAATCTGAACACGGTATGTGAGTTTCATTCTGTGTAGTGGTAAATCAGCCAGAGGCAGTCCTCGTCTCAGGAGCTTCTGATCCTTGAACTTGACTGTACTCTGAGCTGCGAGCTGTCGCTCTCTTGACAACGCACGTACTCGCACAGCCCTCTCCCGGCCTCGCCTCCTTCCCGGGCGGTGACAACCCTCGCGGCGGCCGCCTCGCCCCTCCCCCCTGCCCACCCTCTCTTTCGACGGAGGGAGACGGCACCTTCCGCGTTACCAGACACGCACTTCACGAATATCACCCTGCGGAGAAGAGAGATTGCGACGGCTGGGAAGGAACTTGTGGGAAACTAATTGTTCAAAGGGTGACTTACAGGATGTGTTGATAGGCTTCGTTGTAGTTGTACTTCTGCTCGCGTATGTTTCAATGGATATAAACGTGTAAATTGGAGCTCATAACATCCTGGAAAGAGCATTCAAGATAACTTCATGAAAGAGAGTTTAAGTTACTGTTGAGGAATAATGACAAGACTTGTTGCGATTAGAGATGCAAATGTGAGAAGAGATGTATTTCACAACTAAAAATATTACCTACATTACACTAATTGAAAATATCTCTTTATTAATGTCGAGATTTTGATTTAATGCTATGTACATGTTTAGGGCCGGTTTCACCAACAGCAGAGTAGAGTAGAGAGTAGTTACTCGAGAGTATGCTTTACGATAGTTACTCTCGAGTAGAATTTAAGCGTTTCACCCCGCTTCTGAAGGGTTATTGTACTCTAGAACCCGATTTACACTCCGCGAACCCGCTGAACACACAATTTTTTATACACAACAGAAAGCGATTCAACAGGCAGTGAGCGCGAGTGACGCTGTGAACCAATGCGGATCAACCTTTGGTTATTTCCTCATTCCATCATTCATTTCAGTTTCGGAGTTCTTGGCGGCATCTTAGTGTTGTGGTGTTTGGATGATTTGGGTTAGTTGTGTGGTTATTTTTCCTTTTGTTATCGTATACTTACTATTTTTTATTTCGTATCCACATGGATGGAAAAGAAATTTATAAAGCCCTCCACAGTTTATAATACGCCTGATGAAGTTAACATCGTTCTTCACAAAAAATATGTTGTTCCACTGTTTAAATGATTTTAATAGATATTCTGTTTTGATCTGTACCCTGAACTGATTGTCTGTAATCTTAAGATAGCTATAATCCATAAAAAATAGTTTATGAAATTATTCTACTACTTGTATTTATTTTTTTAGTTCCGTAATTAGTATGCTAATTGTGTCTCTAAATTCTCCAAAGAAGAAGTGCTGATGATTGGATCAAACGGAACCTCGTGACAAAATCGCGATCGTCGTAAATGGAAAACCAATCCATTCTCTCTCGCATCCAACATTGTCTTCGCACTGGAGAATAATACTCCGAATTGTCGCTGGAATCATCTTCAAATACCATCATTCCCAATCGTCGAGCCATAACAATACTTTGGAGGAACACGCACGTTGAAAACTGAACTTACTCCGTATTTTACTTGACGGATTTTCGTCGAGATAAGTTACTTTCGATTTTACTATCGTGTAAGAGATTTACTCTCGAGTCAAATGTTGGTGAAACGCTTCAAGAAGTTACTCTCCCGTAAACATGATTTACTTCAGAGTAAAAACACTAAACTTTTACTCCTTGTTTGGTGTAACCAGATGTAATTTAATGTTTATAAGTTAAACCAGACACTCGAGTTTTGAATAATAATTCATTTTGTTTGCAATGTGATTTTTATGTATATCCTGTCACCAACAATAAGCTTCAATTTTTTAACTTCCTTATCAAACACGACGGCGAATAAAAAAGTAATTTTCACTTTCAAGTTCCAAGTTATGGCCATTTATGAAACCATCTACACAATGGCAACACGGCGATGACAACATACAATATAAGTTCACTTTCCCAAATAGTCCCCAAGAGACCGTAACATTTCTCGGAACGGTCAACCACCTGGAAACAACTGCTTTCACCTCCTCATCGTTTCGGAATCGTCATCCGCCGAGATCCTTTTTCAGCTCACCGAACACATAATCGTATGGCGCGAAGTCTGGCCTGTATGGAGGATGCTCCATACCTCGCAGTTCGGACGTGTGGCCGGTCGTGTGAGGTGTTGCGGTTCGTGCATCAAAATCACACCGACGCTGAATTTTGTCCGCCGCTTTTCTTTAATTGGATTACGCAACCCGTTCAACGTCCAACGCAAAATTTGTAAGTTACACCCTGTGTATCGTGACCGTGGCCAAAGCGGAGCAAGCTACAGTATCTGCTGACACGCCCGATAGGAAGGATGGTATGGTGTCCCATCTTTTTGCGTGTGCAGGGCGGGCTAGAACCAATGGCCCGTCAAGTGGATGTTGGAGGTGCGTGTAACAATCAGATCTGTGGGAGATTGTCGCGCCTTTTGGTATAAATTCCTTGTGCACCACACCCTCCATGTCGAAAGAACACTGTCGCCATTACCTCTCCTAGAGACGATTGAACCTTGGCCGTCTTTCGTGGTCGTGATGTGGTGTGAACCTACTCCATCGGTGTTCTCTTGGTTTCAGGGGTGAAGTGGTGGACTCACTTTGCATCTCTTGCGATGATTCGCCGCAGAAACTCGCTGCCCTCCACATAATACCGTTCCAAAAACGCCAGTGACGAGTGGAAACATTGACGATGGCGTTTTCAAACGTTCAAACTGCTGGTGAACAAAGGTAAACACACTGCCATACGAAATGGTTCAAGCTGGCAAGTTCCTGCAGTGTTATGCGCCGATTCTCTCTAATGATCCCATCCACACAGTCAGCATTTGCAACTACTGGACGTTGCGGGCCTGCCTTCCCAATAAGCGTCTGTGAGATCCGTGCGTCCGGTGTCAAATTGCTTTCCCCATTTTACAATACCTAGGCGAGGAATTGCACTCTCACTATATACAGCAGTGATTTCACAATGAACTTCCGTGCAATTGAGTCGTTTAGCCCATAGATCTGATTGTTACACGCATCTCCAACATCCACTTGACGGGCCATTGCTTCTAGCCCGATCGGCACGCAAGATGGGATACCATACCATCCTTCCTATCGGGCGTGCCAGCAGTTACTGTAGCTTGCTCCGCTTTGGCCACGGTCACGATACACAGGGTGTAACTTACGTTTTGATTCACCTACATTCATCTCAGGTCGTTGCTGTGGTGTAAAAGTGTAGATGTGGTACAGTGTGTAATTCGCAGTCAAGACGCACGCGGTAAACTTTGTCCATCATGCGTTCTTTTCTTTCTCGGTTTATCCTTTTTAAGACCACTTGCCTCTTCAGAGCTCCTTCAGAGTCGACGTCATATTGTGGAAGGACCGAGCCCCTCGTCCCTCCATCCCCAGGTCTCGACATAAAGAAGTCCCAACAGGTCGGCTACCCCTCCAGCGCCCCCGCCGCTGTCACTTGGTCTTGCAAGCGTCGACAGCCCCCTCCCCCCGTCCCTCCCTCCGCGCCCACGACGTCCCTCCTCGGCACCTATCAGACCTCCGCCCCCTCCGAGGGCGAGGGCGACCACGCCCACGGCACGGCCGCGCCCCTCGTGCGGCTGGCCACCTCACTTATTTATTTAATAACCCGCCGCGCCGCGCCGCGCCGCGCCGCACTATTAAGTCGCCACTAGGGGCCGCCAGACGCCGACGGAAGCAGCCAAGTCGCGGCGACGCTCAAACAACGAAGGCATATTGGAGAGGACTTTTTATAAACGGGTAATAAGGTCCAAAAGTTATACGTACTGCGGGTCAATTTGAATGCTGAAGGAAAACGTTCAATATAGAATCGTTCCAAGTGAAAAATTTCACACAAAATTGAACATAGTAAACGTAATGGAAATGCTTGGGAATATTTTAATTGTGCTTTTTGTAGCAATTGAATGATTGTAAAGGCATCATTCAACGTTTACACTGTCGAAAATACAATCTGAGACTGAAAAGAATCATTTCATGATCTTTGATAGTCATTTCAATGATCATGTGATTTGAAATGAGCTTGTCATGTCATATTGTCAGACTATATAATGGTTTTATGGAACAATTTGAGTAAATGAGAAATATTTGATTTGCGGAGAATGTTGTAGCTTCCGATGACGAAAGTATGAAAATGAGAATTAATCAAATATTAAATAAGAAAATACAACAAACGGGTGCTTGTTGATTTTCATGGGAAACGATTTCTGCCATTTATTCACCAGTTGCCTCCAAGTTGAAAGACGTGAACAGAAGGCGAACATAAATTCTCTTACGACAGGAAGGCATCTTCAGATAAAGATATGAGTCGAATGGTGTTAACGCCTCTGAAATGTCATTGTTTTGTGGGGATGAAACGTAAAATAATGAATATTTTGTTAGATGAATCTAACAAAATATCTATATGAATCTATATATATATATATATACACACTACTGTTTGTGGAAATTGCAACACCGCGAAGGAGCGGCATTGAACGCATCGCATTTCGTGGATAAGTTTGTGACATTGAGATGACCAGGTGATTACATTTACAACACCGCCAGTCACGTGGTTGCGACGTAGGGACGGCTTATCGCACCATGTTCGGGTATAAATAGAGGCGCCTTGGAGAGGCTACAAACAGTGACAGGTCGACCCTTGGCTCGCACAAGTTGTCTGTAAGTCACACCATGCCTCGTCGCCGACAGCGAGTGCAGTACGAACACTTGACGGACTTCGACCGGGGCAGGGTCGTTGGGATGCGAGAAGCTGGGTTGTCCTACCGCCAGATTGCCACACGTCTGGGACGAGCCGCCAGTACCATCATGCGAACATGGCGTCAGTGGTCTGCGGAAGGTCGTACACACCGCCAGCGTGGGACAGGGCCTCGCTATCACACTACGGCGAGGGAAGATCGACACCTCTACCGTATGGCCATCACCGATCGCACAGCGACATCCACCACGTTAGCGCAGCAGTGGAATACAGTGACAAGTCACAGAATGTCCGCCAGCAGTGTTCGGCGCCGTCTTGTGCAAAGGGGCTTGATTGCTCGCCGCCCCTTGTTGCGCCTTCCACTGACTCTCGACAACAGACGCCTTCGACATCTGTGGGGCGTCGAACATCGACGTTGGCGGGCTGAGTGGCAGCAAGTCATCTTTTCCGACGAGTCCCGCTTCAATTTGTCCAATAACGACGGTCGTATACGTGTTCGACGACATCGCGGTGAACGCAATCTGGAGGGATGCATTCGCCAGCGTCATACCGGCCCAACACCCGGTGTAATGGTATGGGGTGCCATTGGCTACCACTCACGGACCCGCCTACTCCGCATTGAGGGAAATCTCAACGCCCACCGGTACATCGAGGAAGTCGTGAGGGCGGAGGTCGTGCCCTTCGTACAACGCTCGCTTGGAGCGATATTCCAGCAAGACAATGCGCGACCCCATATCGCTCGCATCGTGCAACGTGTGTTCAATGAACACCAGATACAGCTCCTTCCGTGGCCGGCTCGTTCACCTGACATGTCGCCAATTGAACATGTGTGGAGCATGCTTTCCCAGAGGCTGGTCCGCCAGGCACCTCCGCCAGCTTCCACCGCCGAACTCTGGACGCGGCTTGAAAGAGCATGGCAGGACCTGCCACAAGAAGCGATACAGACTCTTATTAGCTCAATGCCGCGCCGTGTACAGGCTCTTGTGGATGCGCGTGGTGGCTTCACAACTTACTGACTTGGCATGTATCCATGTATTTGATGGTACTGCAAATGAAATAAAGTAGTGCCTGTGGCATGGGTGCACAGTACATTGAATATCATTTCCCTAGATCCATTCGTTCTTGGTGTTGCAATTTCTACAAACAGTAGTGTATATATATGGTGTGTGTGTATGTATAATATATGATTAAAAAATGTATTAATCAACTACTCTATTTAGAGCATTTGGAAAGAGGTTATAAAGAAACATGAATATTACAAGAGCCCTTCATTTTTTCATGGATCCTCATAAAAAAACTTCTCCTGGAGAAGGATACAACTTCGTATCCTACGTATTTTCGTTGTGCGTTCAAGACCGAAAATAATGATTCAGTGATACATAATGTAACGCAAGTTAACCATAACGTAACAGAAAAACAGACTTTTTAAAAAGAGTTATTTTGCAATTTTTAATTTTATTATTTCAATATCATATATAATATATCACATATATAACTGTTTTCATACTGATATTTTAATATATATATTTGGGCGGATGAAGTGAAGCGAAATAAATACAATTTGCTGCACCTTTTCGTGAGATTACTACTTGTAACCTTTGCCCTGTTTTTATGCTTAATCACGTATTTCTCCATTATTTCTGCGTTTTAAACTATTCGGAAGAAAAATGTATTTTTTCTCTTGGATAGCTTTTTCAAATCACATTTAATCAGAAGTCATCAATACAAATGTTTGTGTTAAAAATGTTTCAAAAAAAATTAATAAAATAAATGTTAAAATATATTTTTTGTAAGCTACCAGTAATTTACATCCCAGCAACAATGGTCAATATGCAGCTGTTAAGTCAAATTTAAATTTAAACAGTGTTGCTGCAACAGTTTAACCCTTTCCCGCTGGATTTAAAGTGCTGCCCGGACAGGTCAATCAGGACATTTAAATGGGGGTGCAGAAATCTACCTGTCTATGACACGAGGAAAATGTTTACCTTTGCCATCGTCCGCCGCCAATACTAAAAGGGCACTGGCGGCGCTTGTGGATTTGGGGAGGGGGAGGGGGAGGGGAGTCAGGGGCAAGAGCACCCACGTTCCCACACGGGCAAGTGCTTGTGCGGGCGCAGTTTGACGTTCTACTGCGGGTTCTGCGTGAGAAATAAGTTCAGTCAGTACTGGCAGTTGTTTGATAGTGTTCTATCTACTACAGTGTTGGATTAAGTACTATGAATCACTTCTTACAGACTATAAAGAAGAAAAGTTGGTTAAAAATGGTAGAGTATATTGCTTCAATTATCCTCAGAAAACCATATAACTATTAGTTATCGCACAAATTTGAAAGAATAGAATATTCTTACATACGTAAACATTACAAATACTTTCAAAAATATGTATTTGTTTTAAAGAAATATTAATCGCCGATTCAGAAACTTTGCTTCAACAAAACTATTCGGACAGCCGTTGGGGCAACGTGGTAACGGATCTTTTGATCTCCGAAAAGAATGTTGAAACCTTTCATCCTTCCTGCACATTCAAGGTCACCTGTCAATGACCCAGATTCGCGTGAACCTTAACATTTTAAGCAAAATGAGTCACATAGGATAGAACACCACTTTGAGTAGCGTCAACTGGTTATTTATCGCCACGCAAAGGGCAAATCATGCTGAAAAATCTGCAAAATTAGAAGAATGAAGAAAGCACACTGAGTAACACCATTTCACGATACGTTAATGAGGAGAGGATTGAACTGCAAGCCGGAGGAGGACGCCCAAAGACATTTTCTGATAGAGAAAATAATCTCACAGTGAGAATAATAAAGAAAAATCTTGTATTAGAGCACCAAAAATTGCTCCACAGTTAGAAATTGGCTTTGGCAAGAAAGTAAATTTTGAAACCGTGCGAAGGGTAATAAGGAGGTCCAATTTCCAATACCCGCGTTGCCAGAAGAAAGTAATTTATAAGTAAAGCGAACCGACGGAAAAGGCAGGTTTGATAAATATCAAGCAGAAAAAGATGAAAATTGATGGAATAAAGTAATCTTCGTTGATAAATCGAAAATGAACATCTGTTCATCCGATGGAAAAATTCAGAAGTAGAGGAAACTAAATTAAGAGCAGAAAGGAGAAAACATAAGTAAGCAACCGTGAAACACGGAAGAAGAAATTTAATTATGTAGGGTTGCATGTCAGTCAATGGTGGCGGAAAAATTGTGTTCGTAGAGCAAAGGATGAATATGTTCAACTATCTTGACTTTTCTTGATAGATTTTATTTTTATCAGGAAAATGATACCTAACACTAGTCGCACGTTGTTCAACTTTGGCTGCTGTTCAACTGCCTAAAGGATCTTCATCCACCCCCTCAGTCATCAGACCTTACTGTTAGAGAACATCGTTGCAAAAAATTGGAAAAGAAGATAAGAAAATACCCAATTCATTCCAGACAAGAATTAAAGCAAATAATGCAACATGAATGGAGAAAATTTCTCCTTCTTATACCCAAAAGCGTGATCCATAGTACACGAAATATACTGAGGAAAGTGCTGCAGCGCAAGGGAATGGTACTAGAACTCTCACACTGTGCTATTTTTTAACGTTTTTTTTTCTTTTTGAACACTATTTACTGTGTATATTTGTTTATATTTCCATTCAAGTGTCCGTATAGTTTTGTGGGTTAACTTTTCAGCATAAAAAATTCGAATTTAAAAATATTAGTTGATTATTGTGCTATGAAAGGAAATTTTGAAAATGTCTTATAACTGCTTATGAAAGTAATCGTATAAATACTTTATTGCATTTATTTTCATCTTTTAATATTCCTAATACATGATTATTTTGCTAAATTACCCGTGTCCGAATAGTTTTGTGAGTCACTGTCAATGGTTTAAACCTTAATACAGTTGTTTCAGCAGCACATTTTCTGCACCTTTTTGTATGTATTTTCAGAACCTTTTCCTCACCTTTTACGGCCATAATTTGCACGTCAAAATCCTTTCCCTATTAATAACTGAGATAATATAAACTGTTTTCATAATGAAGTCGTTAGTTACAAGGGACAAAATATTGAAATTATGAATTATTTCCAGCTCGTGGAACTGATCGTATAAAAATGACGTACCTTACATTCCTTTTGAAGTTGCTTCAAATGCCACTATAATGCATTATAATGCAATGGTACTTCAGTCACATTGTCATTGTGTCTGCATGTGGGTGTGTGTCTACCGGAATCATAATACTTCGATTGATTTTCGGACAACTCTCTTCATGAAAATCATTTATAAAATACCTCAGAACCTCGAGAAAGTGAAGTAATGTCAGATGCATTGTAGTTTTGTTTTTATTTATCCGTGCCATACATTTAATTCGTTTTATTTGATTGAATCCTTAGTGAAAGAGAAAGAAAATAGGCGGTGTAAGTGCCACTTCAACCCACTGTGCCTCGTCCCCTTCAAAGCGGAACCTCTTAGTATTCCCCCGTGGTGGCCGCAGGTGAATTTGCCCTTCCTTCCTACCCCGGACCGCGCCCTCAGCTTGTGGGGGCGCGTCGGAAGAATTCCGGGCTTTGTCGCCGCAACCTCAGCGTCTTGGCGCCCACGGGGCGAAACGGGGGCCGCGGTAGCGCGGGGCGGGGCAGGGAGGTGCGGCGCGGCGCGGGGGCGGCGCGGGGGCGGCGCGGGGGCGGCGCGGGGGCGGCGCGGGGGCGGCGCGGGGGCGGCGCGGGGGCGGCGCGGGGGCGGCGCGGGGGTGGCGCGGTGGCGGCGCGGGGGCGGCGCGGGGCGACTCGCAGGGGTTATGGATCGAGGCGGAGCGCCGTTTCCCCTTGGTGCGGGTGCGTGGGGGGGGGGAGGTGAGGGATGAGCCGCAAGGAGGCTGTGTGATGTGGTGAGGGGATAACGAATGGTGGAAAGATAAATGAAAACAGACGGATGTCATTGTCTCTGCAGCGGAAGATCCTAAGTTTCGAGTGCCGACGGCGAAGATTTTCGACACGACCCTGGATGGTATCCAACCGAATTGAATCCTAGCGGCCGGTTGCTCTAATTCGTAGTTTTGCATGGTTTTTCCGATCAATATCAAGCGAATGCCATAGCAGTAATTATCAAACGAGTTGCGGACCGCACGTAAGCTTTCCTTTCTCATGTATAAACCCTCTTTTCCCCTTACACATTTTTTTACGCACCAAGCTACCCCTCATGTTGGGAGCTGAGAGCTTGTACCGGCTAAGGCAGTGCCCCGCCGAGGGGAAATACTCGGAGGAGGTATACCTTGCAAAGCGACGTGATCGGCAACGCCCCAGCGGGAGGGAACAGCGCCTCCTCCCGATATATAACAGACACTTCACCTACAGCACCAATACCACAGCCCTTAAACACTAAATCAATCAAAACAGACTGTAGAAGAGGTGAATGACGACTGTAATTTGGTGCTGAAATATAAAAAGGAACGCTAAGTTAGGAGAAAACTATTAAAGTTAAGATTTGGCGAAAAAAGAATAAAATTAAGTGAATCGAATTCATAAGAAATATGCCGGCCAGTATGCTTAAGAATGGATCAACAGAAGTGACGTCCCTAAATTGGCTAAACATTACGTAACAGTAAAGAGCATTGTATTGTCTAGGCTATCTGGTACTGTTTCTTAGTCGTGGTGGCTGACGTTCCGGCCAACATGTTGTGGCCTTCCTCAGAGCGTACTACTGCCAAATGGCTATACTGTAGTTTTTACACAGCTGCGTTTGAAGTAAATCAGCTGTTACGGCGTCATCCAATCAGAAGACTGAACACCACCATTATGACGTCACTGTAGTGACGTGCAAGGTCCAGATTGGACGGCACTGCAACAGCTGATAAAATGTCAAATGCAGCTCTGTAAAAACCGCAGTATAGCTTGGCCACCTTATGTGGAGGAGAAGGGTGGGTGGGATTAGTCAAGGTGACGGCCAATAGAAAGCGGATAGGTGGTACGGGATTGGTGGAGAACTATAGCGGGGCAGGGGAGCGAGCGCATAGGAAGGGTAGCAATGAATATTTTCAAGCGGATTATTATGAAAAAAGAAAGATAGTGTTAGAGCCGTCCGAGAGGCAAAGGAGCATCAAACAGCCAATCGGCGGCCGCGATAGGAGCTCGTCATTGGTCGACCGTAGGGGACCAACCCCGCTCATCCTCCTCGTCTATATAAGACGGCCACGCTATGCATTTGGCAGCAGTATGCTCCCAGGAAGGCCATCCACCCTCATCCGTGTCAAGACAACTGAAATCAACAACCGTTTTGACCCACTAGTACAACCTGAACCTCAAGCAACAGACACAACTTCTCAAATATCTGATGGCCTTACAAGACCTCTGCAGGCCCCAACCAACCCCTACCCCAACCTCAATCTACCCAGACTCAGAAATCATCTTCCCACAGTCGGACCTTTGGGACTCAGAATCAGAAATGCAGGATCGGACCTTGCAGACATAACTTAAATTCCGTCCTAAACCCATTAAACTTTACCAAAGACTTAAAAAAATGCTCTAACAATTCCATGACTGCCAAATGCAACAAGACTCAACGATTAACTTTTGACAATGACTGCCTATAAAATATAAGACCGACTTTATGAACCACGACTGACCTGAATGGACTCTTTTTTGTAAGAGTATCATACTTCTTTAACACGGCGACGCAAGAGGCAGATGAGAAAACTGTAATCAAAGTACTGTCTCCCAAATATGACATTGACTCAATTAAAAGGAAATGACAAACTCTAAACACCTCACAGAAATGAACCGACGAAGACGAACAATTGAAAGTAGTGGAAATCTACACAATATAGACAACAAAAAAGACCTGACAGAAACCAAAAACAAACTTAAATACATCGACTACTACAGAATCAGACTTGAAGATTACAAAAACTAAGCCAGGATCCCCCAGAGCAAACGCTGCCAGAAATTATATCACACAACTGCAGTCTAACAGTGACATGTGCCCTTTGTGCCGCCTCCCACCCCACTGAAGAAAGACCCTCCCTATCCCCAACCCAAACAAATTTTACCCCCAAACGTTACAACTCTCTCAACCACCCTGCACGCGCCCCTCCTGCCCATATCTCACTCAAACAAGACTTCGTTCAATGTCCCCCTATCCTTTCCTCCACTCGGACCTCAAAAAGTTTACTATGCTTCAGCAACGTCCCCCAACCAACCCACCCCTCACCCACAACCACAACAACCCAAGACCTAAAAGACATCTTTTCCATCTTCCAATCCCCCACCTTGAAGAACATTCTTCCACACCTACGTACCTTTATCGTCATTCTTAAAGGCCAAGAGGACACCCTTACTAAACTTACTACTCCAGGACTGAAACTTGTTGAAATCCTCGGTGAACGCTATGATGAGAAGGCGGCGAAATACGAACATATTCGCCCCTTCTTAGCAGCCAGGAACTTCCGGGACGTCAGCTTCCTTCCCATCGTGGTAGGAGCTCTGGGCGAGTGGTGTGAATCAAGTTCAGCGCTGCTCCGTAAATTTACCACTGGCGAAAAGATGCGCGTGCTACGTGAGCGCATTGTCGCCGAGGCTATAGCAGGGAGCGCTGCCTGCTATTTTCGCCACACTGCCCAAGATGACCTCATCCCAGTCGAGTACAGGCGAGCCTAAACATAAAGACAATTCCCCTGTGATCGATGAGAGAGGAAAGTCTGTGGATGACTCGTGCACTCGCGGTTTAAATGAGGTGGCTACAAGCATGAATAGTGTAAATAGTGTTTAAATGATTTCATGTGTAATGTTTATAAGTGTATGTTTTTGTGTTATATGTGTATGTACTGCTTACTGTAAATAATGTTCGTTGTTAAATTAAGTCAGGATGTAAGACAAAGTAGATTTAGATTAGTTTGTAAGTAACTAGCTTGTAAGCTAGGCCATAAGTTAGCTATGTAAATAGAATTTAAGAATAAATATTACCCTAATGGCTCCCTTATCCAAAATTATCCAAAACCCTTTCCACATTGAACGCACATGATGCCATGACCCAGAGAGACCTTGTGGTGCTACAGAATGGCGCAAACTTTCTCGCAGTAGTTTTCTATTTTCCTTGATGTGGACGGGCTTTACCGTCTTGCCCCATTCTCTTGCCAGCTGCCATCTATCGCCGCTCAAAGTACGTTTTACTTTCTCGTCTACATACGCATGTACGGTAGAAATATACGTTGTATACCGTTATATAATGCTGCGGAAAATCGATTTCGATTTTCGTCGATTTCAACGAAAATACACGTCCCCTGATACCGAAAAAGTTTTTTCAAAACATCCGTCTGTCGTATGTGCACAAACCTAGCGCCTAAACCACAAGTGAGCCATTCAACATCAAATCGCACAAGAGTTGACACGACTTTTTATAAAACGTACGATAATTTTTTTCTTAAATCTGAACATAAAAAAACGAGGCTCGTGTTTTTTTATTTGCCTGAAAATTGATTATTTGTTTAGTTATGAATATATTAAATTTTGGAATTTACGCGTACTTCACAAAATATGGACAATTGTTGCTCTGAAAGTACTTAATATAAAAATTCCTGATTTGTTTCATTAAATAGTTTGAGATGTATATTTTATTCTCCTGTAAATACATTTACAAAATAACTATTTCATTTTAAAAAATGATTTTTTTTGAAAAAATCTATATAAACTCGATGAGATAAAAATTTGTTAAAAAATATAGGCGTATTCCTCGTTCAATTTTCTATAAAATACACTACGAAACAAGTGGGCACTCGACACATACAGTTCTAAAAAATAAATTTTAAGTATGAGGACGCGCTCTGCCTACCCATGCACTAGCGATTTGATCCAAGTGATGAAGAACTATAATAAAAAGAATGACTGTCTGCCTGATTAATGTTTTAAAAGTTATTAGTATTTCAGATGTTCACTCTGCCCCCAGAATCGATGGGTGACAGCGAAACGAATTCAAATACGAGCCATTCCACTTCAAATCGAGAATTGACACGCCTTTTTTTTAAAAAAAAAAGTGTGATAAATCTGGACATCAAAAAAAGAGACACATGTTTCTTTATTTACCTAACAATTGATTATTTATTTAGTTATGCCTATATTAAATTTTGGAATATACGCCTACTCCGCAAAATATGATTGATTGATGCTCCGAATATACTTAACATAAAAATTCTTGGTTTGTTTCAGTTAATATTTTGATACACGTATTTTATTCCTCTATAAATTACATTCTCAAAAAATATATTGTTACGATTCTAGGTGGTGAATTAAAACTCTGATATTTTAACAAAAACGTTTATTTTGTTTCTTAACACAATCACTGAAAACACTTGATTTATGTACAGATAGTCTTCACTTATTCTTTATACAGCACACTTCTCTTGATTCTTTATTTACACTATACTACTCTTGAGTATTTATTTTCACGGTTCACTTCTCTTACACTGTCGCACAATCCTAAGCACTGACCACTGTTCGATGCACTGGCTAGTCCACTGCACTGACCACAGTTCACGGCGCCGGCCACGGTTCACTTCACTGAAAAATACCAAACTTTTGCAATTATCAAAAATTCAGAGTTAACGGTGAAAATCGGACCTATGTCACCTTTATAAGTATATTTTACTCTGTTCTTTCAAGAAATTTAAAGAACAAATTGGGAGCTGCAGGCTGCAGACTGACGCTACTACACATACGAACCACGTAAAACGCAATCTCTTTCCCTTCCCAAAGGTAGTCATTCGGAGTGTCGTTCGGCGTCCAGGGGTTGATTCGCGCAGGGCTCTGCGTCAGATGCGCCGCGCTTCGTCCCCTCCCGACCTTGAAACGCCCTCAGCGGCGCCGCGCCGCCCCACACCGCCCATCCACTCGCAACACCTCGCACCTCCTTGGCAGTGTTCCTGGGCACCGATCGCTGTCCGACTCCAATCGTGGTCCTCCCGTCTTATTATAACAGGGCAAGTTCTATGCACCTTGTTTGCACCGAATGTATTGTTCCTTCCCTCCAAGTCTTTAGAATGTTTTTTCTGTTTGCTGGTTAACCGTTCGTCCAACGCCCGCTCCGGCGTTTTCTTGCTTGCTCATGCCTCGCTGCCATCATGTTCACGTGTTCCACACCTTTCTTTATATTTTCACTGATCTATAATTTACAAAATCACTGTTGCTTTTCACTTCACACAGTTCTCGTCACAACTCATCGTTGTTCTTTACCACTTTAGTCACTAATTGATACTCGATGCATTCGGATTTTAGTTTCCTTCTGGCCACTCGCCGGCCCTTACCACGTTCACCAACTGCCATCCCCTCACTACGACCACGGTATAAGATATATAGGTGTCTCAACTAGCCGCCTTTTGGGCAAATTTTCTGAAGCAAGTTTCAGGCTAGTTCCTTGTTTGTCCGCACGGAACGCACGATCGGTTTGGGCACGGCCGAGTCGGCCGTGGTTTGGGCACTTATGATGACGACTGAATTTAAGTATTTTCTGTTGTTTTCGTTGCAAGAAAGGGATATTGGTCACTGGACACACGAAATCGGGGAGACGCTACAGTAAATGTATTGAGTTCTTTTAAGACGTATTGTAAAGTCTGATGGAGATGTTAATTTTTTTGAAATGTTTTGTGTGAAATTTGTAGCGAGAGCCACGCATGTTTCCAACTGTATATTTTAAGTTCCAAATAATGAGGATTTACACTTAAAAACACGATTTGAAGTTATAACAACAACAACCAAAAAACAACAATAGGGATAACATTTACGAAAATCACTTCAACAGTGATTTACTATTGATCGTTTGACATTCATGTTGCTCAGCAGTCAACAGCTTTGTTCATTGTAACAGTATACACATCACTGGCCCTCCTTCAAAAACATTTTCAGTATTCCGACAAAGGAATTCTTCACCAACGGAGTAATTTATATGTGGAACCAGCTAGGAAATTCCTTTTTGAAAACAACACAAGAAATCAAAACCAAGTATGATGACTACCCATTCCCATGGACTTCCAACACAAGATACCTTTTTCCTTCTATAATATGCAGAGCAGTCCCTCCACTACCTAATTCCAACTTGTCTGCAGCTTGTAATACATTATCAACATGAAACAATGTATTTAAAGCTGTTTTAAACAAAAAAATTTCATTGTCAAATAAAAAAATTACATTTTAATCTTTATCAAGAATGACCTGCAAATTAAAAAATGTAGTATATTATAATTCAACTCAATTCTTTATTTCAATATTAATAATATTCAATTTATACATATTATTTGTGAAATAATTACAAGATTATGTCTTACAATTCTCAATATCACATATAACCTACTCCAACTTACACAGTTTACATACATTTTTAATTTCCTAAATATATTAATTTACCCATCACATAAATATCATACATAAATTTCACAATTATTGCAGTATTATTATTACTAACAGTCATTTGCCAGTACTTTAATTTCAAAATGCTGTTGGATATGTCAAACCATTCATTGTAAAATTGCTTCTACTATGAATTAAGAAGAATTTACTTTTGAGAAATGCGGCATGTCATTCTTGTAACTTTTCATGTCATCTGGTGACGGGTGGAATTTTGTTAATTTTTTTTAGTAATTTCTGCTTATGCATGGCTTTTATCACACAGAGTATTATTAGTTATGATTGTATTGTCTATTTGTAGTGATATGGTGGTGAATAAAAGTGTGGCATGTTGCGTTTCAATTGATAACTTTATGGTTCTCGACATAGATAAACGTTGGAAGGCAAGAACTTAAAAAGATTGAAAGTATCTTTTATGTGAGACTCATAGCTCAATTTGTGCTATGGTTCTAATAAATTACTTTATAGTATAAACATTTGTTCTACCTGAAATTTCCTTGCATTTTCACATAAACCTAGAGTAGAGTCATATATTTAAATAATTAAAATTATTTGAAATACCATTTACTGTTACTGATTGTTTATTCCACTGATAGTCTTCAAACATAAGATACTCAAAATAACTGAAAAATTGTTATCATCATCATCATCATCATTACAATAATCGTGTAGGTAAATGAAGTTCAGTACTTCACAATCAGTTCATATTTCACAATTGTGTCCTATGATTTTCAAAGAAGACCAACCATTTGTTTATTCTGATATTTTTTCAAACATCAGTAGGTTTGTCTGACACCCTTCGAAGATATTCAATGAATCTTCTTCAAGAATTACAGTTGCTTCCCTCAACATTTTTTCATAATCATCTTCTGAAAATTTAATAGTTTTAAAAATATTTTTTTAATTCTTACTGTTAGGTGGTAAATTGTACTTTATGGAACTCGTAATTCCCTATAATTAGAAAAAAATCCATTATTAATATTGATTAAAAATAGAACACAATAAACAAATAAACATTTACCATACAAATGTGGTTCAGTATGAGGATCTCGGTTGTCACATACGTTTGATGAACGGGCATGGTGCTCGAATGGCAGTCTCTGTGTCTTTGCCCCAAATACTAACTGAACGTTCGACAAAATTAAACAAGAATGAAAAATAATTAGATGCCTCTGGGATGGCTCATGGGCAGCGTACTAGCTTCCCGTGCTGTGGTCCCGGGTTCCATTTCCAGTCGAGGCAAAAATAGAGTTGTAGCTTTCCTTTAAAAATCGTCCCAGTTTCTGTTGCTGTGTGACGAAGAAAAGCTCAAACACGCGGATCTTGTTATAGTTATTGTGAAAAGAGTACGTCATGTTCGCCTCATGTCGCTCCTACCCCCAAGCATGGGAATTTAATGAGGCCCGGGCATGAGGGACACCGGTAGCTGGCCGGCGAAGTCGGACTACCGACCCGATAACGCCAAACACATACATACAAAAATAAGATAAATTCTTACATTTATTAATCTTAAAAATTACCATTTTAATAAGAAATTCTATCTTCACGTCTGGTCTGTAAATCATAACTTTTGCAAGTTATCTTATTTATTTTTTAATACTATTGAAAACGCATATCAACTGAATATTTACCATTGTACACATTCCTAGAAATATTACGTATTAATCTTTTTGGATTAGCTTCCAATTTCAGGTTTTGCATGTGTATTCTGCAAACGTTGCACTAATTTAGTGCAAAATGTTCATTTATTTTCTTTTATCATACAGTTTAACTCCTGGAATTTTCTTCTGAATTGATGCACAAGTAATGAATAATGCCTTTTTTCATTGGTTGTTTAATTTCACAATAGTGATTGTGTCAATGGAAGATTAATTAACAATAACGATATTTGAAGCCACAATATAGCAAAATTACTTTAATACCATTATGCTCGTAATAATTATGCAGGTAATTTTCGATTAATAATTGATTAACGATGAGTTTATAAATAAGCCAATGTTCATGAACAATTTCTCTCAGGTACTCTCAGGGGAAGAAACTCTTGAATTGTCCTGAGTTAGAATTTTATTCACTTGGTTCTGAGGTATACAGATAAATCATTCATTTGCATTGTATGTGATAACATATATACATCAGGATCATGGATACTCTCCACTCGGGTGTTCACGAAATCACTCAATTTTGAATCACTTTGAACAGAATACTATAATTTCCAATCCCGCACATACATTGAATACATAAACGAATAACACATACACATAAAAAAGATCAAACACACTAAAACAGCGTTCCAATTAATACACTTTTGTTTTATACAGGTTTGTAGCTAACTAGCAATCTGTCAGCAAAGTCCTATATTCTTTGTAACATTTGACAAAAAAAAGTTTCAAGCAAATTCTTGTATACTAGTAACTCCCCTCTGAACACATTTACATTGATTTCTAAATACACTTATGGACTTCTTTTAGTTTACACACATTGAATGCTTTGGTATAATCTTCCAAAAATTAAATTTAAGAATGATTAATTCTTGATTCCAAACAAGTAAAAAAATTCTCCACACGTGATATCCAATTTTCTAACGTTTTTTCCTACCTACAGAAATTTTGATGAAAAGTCCAAGTAAAATTATTCCATCTGGAACGTTCTTACTTGACAATATACATATTTCGCCTTCGGGGTGTCTAGTTGAAACGGCCACGCGTCGTCTCCCAGCAGCTTTGCGGTGTCTTTTGACCTTGAAGGGCCGGCTCGTGTCCGCTGTAAAATGTGTAGCCTGGCCCTCGCGCGTTCGCTTGCGTGGAGATTCATCCATTCTTCGTCCGACAGTGGTGGCGTCAGGTAGTTAGAGCTCTGCTGTGCGACCTCGACAGATCTGTTGCGGTAAAACCGTTACTTCGCAGTTCGCCACTCCACTGAACGGAGTGGGGGAGAGTCACGCTTCGCATCGCGACAGTATTAACTTATAAACTAATGAATTATAAACTAGGAAAATAGTGAACCATGCAAGTGCTACTGATAAATAGTTCATCGAAATAACTTCGGTGAAGTGCGGCTACGTGCAAATCAGTGTAGTGAATGGCATGCAGCTATGACCCTCCAACAAGGGAAGTCGTAAGTGCAGAACATTGCTTGTTCTTAATACCAGTGAGATGCACCCAGCAACAATGGAAAGTCTCATCCGAGATAATTCAACTCATTTCATCGACGACAAAATGGAAGTGACGTCGGAGAACATCAATCAACATATCACCCCCGGCGCTGATGGCAAGGAACCGAATCATCTCAGCCAACCTTCAACCGTTCAGCTACCCGAAAAAGACTACAGACTTCTGAAAAAGGTCAGTGACTGACAATGAATTACAACGACAATCCAAAACCTTTAGTAGCAATCACGATAACGCAATGTTCTGCACTTACAATGCTTCAAATACAAAATCTGATTAATTAATGTGGCGGTCAAAAATAGGTTCGGCCTCTAAGTGAACTTGATAAGCAAGCAACTGAAAATAAGATTCGTTCATATTAACGACCTTCCTAGTGATCAAATTGAAACCCCCAGTAAAATACCACCAATCATAGTAGCAGACATCACCAATTACAATGCATTCGTCAAAGAACTAAAAACTAGTCACTTCAAACTTCATTGCAGATCAAAAGAACAATAAAATAAAAATAAGTGCAAACTCATCTACAGACTTTCGAAACTTAATCAGGTATTTAATTCACACTCATCGTAGTTTTCACTCCTTCAGAGTCCCGCTGAATAAAAATATATCTGTAGTGTTCAAGAATGTCGATCAATCAATTACTGACCAAGAAATATATCAAGATCTAAAACAACTCTTTCCCTCACTGATAAAAATCAGCAGACTTCATAAAGACAATATACCTATCCCAGTAGTAGCAGCTGTTTTTTCAGGACAAGAACCAATAGACAATATTCTAGCCATTAAGCAAATTTGTAACCATAGGGTAAATGCAGAAGCAAGGAAAAAAACCAAGGTCCCATACAATGCCAGCGGTGTCTGGATTATGGCCATGAAGAATAATTCTAACCACCCAATTATCTGCGGTTTTTGCTCGGGTAATCACTACTCGGTAACTTGTGCTAATCGTAATCAAGTACCGAAATGTAACTGCAATGGCAGCCACAAGGCCAATAATCGAGACTCCAGTTGCCCCTACCTAAAATAATATATTGAAAAAAGAAAAAGTGACAACCAAAACAACCCCCAAAATAGAAACCAAAGTTCATCCCACCAATCCGCTCCATTACCAACTAACTCAGATTTCCCTTCTCTTCCCCAAACACCAATTCTGAACAACTTCACTCATTATTAGACCACATCCCAGGCCGTTCCAAATTCCATCAACAATTCAAATCCAACCAACCTTTCCCAAGAAACTCATCACAACAATCCCATTATAAACACAATAATTTATGCAATTACATCCTATATAATCAATGCCATAAACACACTTATACCCACCATAATCAACTCAATTCAAAACTCATTCACCACCTACATTAACGGCAATAATGGCAATACAACACCCTAAAGATTTTACTCTCGCCAATTGGAATGCTACTTGCCTAACAAATAAAAAAACAGAACTAATACACTATCTAAATTCACACCGCATAGATATAATTTGCATCACAGAAACCCACTTAAAGGAAAAAAATAAAATTTATATCCCAAACTACTCAATTTACAGATCTGACAGAAACCTAATCAAAGGAGGAGGAGTGCTAATAGCCTTTAATATATTAATATATTACACATTACCCAACAATTATCCTTTGTACTGGTAATATTGAAACTGTGGCCATTAACTTAGAAACGGAAAATATTATATGGACTATAATTGCAGCATACAATCCACCAAATCATAAACTAGACTGCGATAATATTAATAAACTATTTCAACAAAATAACACCATACTTCCAGGGGACTTAAATGCTAAAAATACCAACTGGGGTTGTTCGAACACCAACGCTAATGGGAAAATACTAGCCCCAATACTAAATCGTACGAATCTGAAAATAATTTCACCTCCAGGTCCCACATACTACCCCCATGATCGCTTAAGAAATCCCGATATCCTCGATATCGGAATCACTGACTAAAATAAAACTACATTCTACTATATTATTCGAACTCGACTCGGGTCACATTCCGGTCTTAATAACCACATAACAAAGACCCCCCACCCCACGCCCGAGTATCAAACCCAAACGTTAAAAGTTGACGGAAAAATTCCAAACGATAACTAGTTCAATAATACCTAAATTTAAAATTCTTTCCAACCCACTAGAAATAGAGCAATAAATCAATCAACTAACCACTATAATACACACCACATTTAAAGAGGCCGAATTAAATCCAAAGAGTACCAACAATGATAAACAATATAAACTTACCCCAGAAATAGTGAAACTAATACAAATCAAAAACAAAACCCGCAGACTATGGTCACAACTAAAAACACCAGGGCTACAATTAGAACTTAACACACTAATAAACATTGTATGGAAATCAATCAAAAACTTCAACAATCAGCAATTTCAAACACTACTTCAATCACTAAACACTAACAACAAATCCCTTTGGAAACTCACAAACAAAATATTAAGGAAAAAGAATACCATCCCCCCATTAGACTCCCCCTCAGGAAACGTGTACACGCCTGCTCAGAAAGCCGAAGAGCTAGCAAATTACTTTGCACCCACATTCACCCTAAATAATACTAAACCGCACCCTAGTCATCTCACAATTAGTAAAACAGTAAATGAAAAGACATGTGGCCCACATCATCAAATACACTTCACATCACCTAAATAAATAAATAAATAAAATCATCAAATCACTACCTGTCAAGAAAGCCCCTGGATATGATAGAATTAACAACTTAATATTAAAAAACCTTTCCCGAACAGCTATTGCATATTTGACCAATATCTTCAACTCCTGCCTTAGACTACGTTACTTTCCACAAGTATGGAAACATGCTATCATTCTTCCGGTGCAAAAACCAAACAAGAACGCATCCCTAACTAACAGTTACCGACCAATCAGTCTGCTTCCCACGCTGTCCAAACTATTAGAAAAAATATATTAAAACGTTTCAAAACCCATCTCCATAACACAAAGGCCATACCCATGGAACAAATGGGATTCACCGAAAAAGTATCCACGCATCATCAACTACTCAGAATCACTGAAAACATCCATACGGCATTTCAAAAACACTATCATACAATAGCAATCTTCCTCGACATCTCACAGGCCTTTGATAGAACATGGCACCAAGCTTTAAACTATAAAATAAAAGAAATAGGCACTCCACATTATCTTACACATCATACCCAGCTTCCTCAACAATAGAACATTTGCAGTTACAGTCGATAACCGTCACTCTAATCCAAAAGCGGTAAAGGCTGGCCTCCCCCTAGGCTCCCCGTTATCTCCCGTACTTTATAACTTGTACGTACCCGACCTTCCGAAAAGTAGTGATATAAAAATCGTCCAACTTGCAGATGACATGGCTACATATTTTCATCAGGTCCTGTCATAAACACAATAAAAATTAGACTTCAGTTATACCTAAACCAAATCGACAGCTGGGCAACCAAAAATAAAATTAAACTCAACCCGTCAAAAACAGCAGCCAAAATATTTTCCCTAAGACCATTCATCCCCCTCCCCCCTGACAACTGAATCAAGAATCTGTACAATAGCATCCGCATAACAAACCTATAAAATATCTAGGCCTTTTCTTAGACACATGCCGCAATTGGAAAAAATCACATCGACCATAAAGTTATACAAGCAAAAATTAAATTACACCATCTAAAACCAATAATAAATAGATCAGCTAAATTACCCAACAATACTGCCTTACTTCTATACAAAATTATCATACGACCACTATTCTTATATGCATGCCCAGTTTGGATCAGCGCAGCTAAATCAAACACCAAAAAACTGCAAGTAATCCAAAATCAGTTCCTGCGCACCATCACGAATACCCCATGGTATGTCTCCAATGCACAACTCCATAAAGAATTCCAGTTAGAACCGATTGCCAACCTCATTATTTTTTTATCCACCCACTTCTTCCAAAACATACTAAATGTACCCAAACGAACCCCGCTAAGACTCTGCCAAAACCCAACTCACAGAACCTGCATTAAAAATAAATTTTCTTTCCATACTACAACGTACTCCTCTCTTCCTATATATACATTACGGCCCACGTTGGTGCGCCAATGCAACGTATCCTCCCTTCGTGTATCCTCTCTCCGGTTACTCTTACTACTTTCGTATATTTAATCACGCCCACACATTGGGCGTCCAATGTAACGGGGTGCTGTATTCTCTACTCGTCACGTGCACTATCTTTGCCCTGCCTAGCTCTAACTTGCAATTGGGTGCTACAATACCTTCGCTTATCGGTTGCCCGTACCTCTGCTAGCTCGAATCATTATTCATATCCTACCTGGTCGTAGTCCGCGCGCTCACTCCATACGGAGTTGAGGTAAGGGTCCGCTTCGTTCGTGCCTGGGCCAAATTTTATACAACTATTGAATAAAAACACATGGATTCAAGGCAATCATGAGCCATGTGAGATGCTCATACATTTAATTTCGAAGTTCCTTTGCTTATATCCTATCCATAAACACAATCTGCCTCTCCGGCTTGCGAAACATGACAACACAAATACATAAACATACAGGAAAAGAAAATACAACCATTCACACTGAAAATATAATACAAAAATCTCATGCATACATTAGAATGAGCATTCTGTCGTGACCCCCTTTTTTTAAATAATCCTATCCTTAACCTAATATCAGGACTTGGTCTTCGACAGAATTTTTCTTTATACTTGCGCGTGAACAAACAACAACAAAAAAAACAGTAATTGCACAATTCGTGCCACTTCCCTTTTCGCAGCGATGTCACTTCCTGTCAGCGCCTGTCGTTGCTAGTTGTAACGTGCATTTTTCATGCACGCAGTCCCGCTCAGCTGCCATCAGATCCCAGATGCACTCGTCCATTTAAAAATTACCAAATGTATTTCCGTTTATTGTTCCTTGCATTAATCGCGTCTTCCCTAAACGTGACTTGTATTTTCTTTCACGACGCATTTAGATTTTGCGACGCTCCTGTTTCCTGCGTCTAACTTGCGTGAATACTGTCCATGCGGATTTTCTCGTGAATTTCTAAATAAATTAAATTGAATTTTAGCTCGACCTAATCTGAACAACTGATGTTATACGACCGAAAATAACTCAAGAACTTCTGCACAACACTTCCGCGAAATTTTGCTTCCTTTACATCCCAAACAAGACAAATTTGCAACAAACTACCAGAATTTTATAGCGCGTTTCGCACAGGGTCTGGAGGGGTTAAAATACGATCTCGTTTATACGCGTTATTACAAACCAGGTCTAACCAGATGTGAAGAGAGGAATAATGCAAACATCACATCAGTACCGCATTCCCAAGAGAAATGACACCTGTGAGATTCTGTCCTCGTATTGATGTCAGTCAAGAAAATTCTGAATGGAGATGTGGATGGATAGATCATCGGATGAATAGGTTGATTTGTTTGAACTGTAACATTGTGTGTGTTATTGTTTTATGCTATAGTCTGCTATAAAATGAAATGAACATTTGACGAAATGAAGATTTTCGTTAAATTTAGTTTATAATAATCTTTCCAAGTATGACAATTGTATTGTTAAATTATATACTCGAATGCAACATCATTTTATAACTTTGTAGAATGTAGCGATTGCCAATAGCGGCGGTTGGAATAGTAACTAGTAGTCTGATAATATTGGTTGGGCTGTCCTCTTTGTTGTGGTCGCGATAATGAGAACATCTAACCGTTCCGGATACAACTCTGTTTAAAATAAAGAGAGGATTGAAAAGTCTGATAAATATAGATCCATAAATTCAAATGATCGGTATGAATTCCGTAGTTGGTGTTTTGTTGACACCTAGTAAAAACTATGTTCGACACATTGCAAATGTTTTTTGCGTGTGGCTCAAACATACATATTACTCTTAAATAATGTAATCTGGAACAATCCTGTTGATTACTGACTGTCATTATTTCCGTGACGAGGATTATTACTGAAATTTGCCGTTTTTAGAATTTTTTTTCATAATATTGATTTTTAAGAGCGTTGCGAGTGCTTTGAAGTTAGCAGCAAGCTGGAACCAGGGTGACGTCATCAGCGGTGTCGGGGCCTCTCCTAACAGGCCGACGCGGCCTGCCGGTATTAGGTGACGACCTTGCCACTCAAGATGGCGAGCGATCGCCCAGCATACACTCACGGAGGAACATTTGAGTTTTCGGTTGCCAAACATTACTTTTATAATTTGTTTTGAAAACCATTTCTAGGATGTTAGCAGTTTCTCCAATAGTTAAGTCTGATTAAAATAAAAGGGAATTGGGAAGTCTGATAAATATACATCCATAGAATTCAAACGATCGGCACGAACTCCGAAGTAGGTGTAGTCCGTATTCCTTGTGAGACAAGTGTTATTTCATTGAAAACAGTTCAAACAGTTCAAGCGGGTTTCCATGGCAAAGCACACAGCAAATTTTCTGAAAACATTTTAATGTTTTAGCTGCTTTTGCGATTTAACTTCAGGCAAAAATTGAATTTATCATTTGAGTAAACATTTTTAGATTGAAAAAAATGTTACATACCAAAAAAATTCAAAATCTTTCCTAAGTTATTACTTTTCAAGCTGCAGGGAAACGACTTTCGTCAAGATTTTAAATTCAAACTAAAACCAAACTCGTATATTCCTCCTTTGATGACACACCAACTACAAATTAACTGTGACTTCATGGTTCACCGTAAACCGTTGTCGTTATGCCGCACAGGTGAATTTGTGCCACCGCACCCTTTTAGAAAACTGTTGCCTTTGTTGTGTTGTCTCTACCAGAGGCGTTGGTGAATCGTAATGCACCTGATGAATGGTGCTGTCTATTACACCATTCATCAGGTAATCTATCTATCTATCTATTAGGAACTGCATTCTCGTTGTTGTCCCCTCATTTTTATTTCGTAATTTTGCATCAATTGACATTGTACTGATGTACCTCGGACAATTTTAGTAAGGGAGAATAAAGTAAGTGCACTGTTTTGCAGCATTATTTATTAATCTAGTGCTTTAGTACATCCTCTCTGACTTTCGTAGTTTTTTTATATTTAAGAGAGAAACAAAACGGATGGAAAATGAACGGGCGTCTTTGTGCCAATAGTTCTTGAATAGTCAATGCCTATTTTTAAGTTTTTTACACCTCTTTAAAATAGTTAAATTATACATTTAGTTTCTTGTGAAATCGGGAAATTGTATGATTAACAATTAATGCAGTGATGTTTCCCCCTGTAGTAGCACTCGCAATTCATTATCTTCGCAATACATTACAGGAGTATTTGCAATGGTGCACTATGAATGACAAGGAGAACTATTTCCTGGACAAGCCACTACCATTGAAATTCGGTACGAATTATGATTTAGCACGGGTCTTGCAGAAATCCAAAGGATTTTGAAATTAGCTGCAGAATATATATGATTTTTCTTAGACATGAAGATATAACTAGAAAATTCAAAACTTCGAGTTGAAATCAAATTAAAGATGTCACGAAACACACTTCCTTTTTCGCAGTATTATAATACTATCGTTGTGTTATAATTTGTGTTAATTTATGTCTCTTACACTTCAAATATCACATTAATAATATACAAAATTAAAATTTTGGGTTGCTTTACATGAAGCCACCCGGACATTTTCAAAATTTTGTCAAAAACGGCTCTAATTTTTTTCTTTAAATTTCTCGTAAGAGTATAGTAAACTACAGTTATAAAGGCGGCATAGGTCCTATTTTCGCGGTTAACTATGAAGTTGCGAAAATTGGGAAAGTTTGAATTTTTTCGGCGTCTTCCAATAATTCTGATTAAAATGTTCATGTTCGTGACCATATAATATTTTTGTACTCGGCCATCTGAGAAATTGATGATAAAATATTTCACAACTGAAAGCTGCTATCTCGGAGCGGTGTTTGTGCAACTGACTCTAAAACGTATTTGTATAAGTTATTAATTTTTCTAATTAAATAACTAGGTTAGATAGGTTTCTGTGGCAAATGAGTTGCATTGTATACTACATATTATTATAATAAACGAAGAAATGTAGACATAGAGCTTAATACTCGTTGTCCATTGTTATTTGTTAGAAAAAACGCGATTTAAAACTGCTTTGAAATATGTTTTTACTGGAAAATTGCATGTCTTTATTTATTTAATTAAATGAATATACTACAATTTATGTAAAGCTGTTGGTTGGTTTAATATTTATTTTCAAATATTTACTAAAATATAACTCGCGATCACCACCATTTTGTAATGTTCACGAAGAATAGTCCTGCTTCTCTGAAATAAAGCCAAAGCGGATTGGTCAGCTCGATCCCGCAGGGCGGGGCAGGGGTCTGAAAACTGTGGTAAAGTTCGGCTCAGAACAACGCCCATTTTTTGTACAATCTACGGTACATTCAATGATTTTATTTCAGTTCTGCAAAGCAAACGGCATCAACCATGTGAGTGCACCGCCTTTTCACCCGCAGTCTAATGGTAAGGTGGGGAGGTGTGTTCGTACCTTTAAGGCAACATTGAGTAAGGCGAGAAGCGCCTCCCCCCCGGCTTCAAAGATTTGCTGCGGGTCCTCGCCACGCACCGCACCTTGTCCATAAGGGAGGGGGGGCAGCCCAGCGGAAATTCTGCCCTGAAGAAAGCCAAGCACGTTGCTGTTGCTGCTGGCGCCTAACAAGGAGTACTCGGCCCAGATGAAGGGTAGGAGAAAAGGTGTTATGAACATCTTTTAAAAAATCTGCGTGGATTCCGGAAATAATCACAGCTCATAAGGAGGTTAGGCTCTACAAAGTTAGGACAGAAGCTAGAACTGATGTTTGCCACCAGGGGCAGTTGCGCCCGAGTTTCAACGTGACTAGAGAAGACAGCCAGGGAATAATTGACGAGGAAGAGCATAGAAAAATATCTTTACAACAGTTAATACAAACAGGACGTTTTCAGGACACGGGGCAGCAGGAGCAGAGCAGGAGCAGTCCAGCAACAACCAACCAGAAGAGAGGAGCGCTGTGGTCTGAGAAGGACAGTGCGCTTTGCACCTTACGTGCAAGAGGGGAGGGGGCCGTGTGGGCAGATGATTTTCAACTGGGCGGGCTCGCGCGGGGCGGCGGGCGCTCCATGTTCAAGCTTATGATTCAATGCAGCAATATTCGCTCCACCAAACAGCAAGCTGTCGGAGCGAGTCTGGGCCAGCAGCGGCGACGCCTATGTAACGGGCGGCCTGGCACCCAGAAAGGCAGATCAGATTTGGACTGTGCTGGAGTGCGTTGAAGTTATTGTTGTGGATTCCGTTCCGCCATCTACGCAAGTGCTCTGTTTATGCTTAGAATTAGAATTGTTAGTAACGAGCTACGAACTTGCTCTAGTCGTAAAACGGCGAACGGATACGGACTTCGTATTTTCGCTGCTGGTGAGTTGCGTTGTTTACTGCACGACCTGGATTGTTGCATTTTTGTAAAGCTGAACGCTCAATAAACTGTTGTTGTTGGTGCCCCAGTCTTCAGGGCCGCCGTTCGCGCGCACGCGTCGGAAGAGGCCTCCGCTCTCCTCGCCAGCCCTGCTCTCACTCTGCTGCTCTCGCTCTGCTGACACGTTCCGGCGGCTTTCCGCGCCTGCTCTCTTCTCTCACTGTTTGTCCTCCACAATGTACAAACTCGTGATTTGTCCAATGTCGTAGCCTCAGCCCTTCTTGTTATCCCACTTTCTTCTTTCTATTCGCACCGTTTACCTCCTTTCTAAACATTTTTTTCGTTCGTATCTACATACTCCAATAATTTCATCTCCACAACCATATACCACCGAAGAACGTGACAGGATCGTACCCATCACCACCCAAGGTCGATATAGCATTCTCACCGCCGCCCCCAGCTACCTCCGGTGCCCCGCCGCTGCCCGGCCACGCCGCCGCCGCCGCCGCCGCCGCCGCCCTCGCCCGCGGGCGATCGATAGTGCGCGAAGACGCGCTACCGCGGGCCGGATGTTGGCGGGGGCGGGGCGCGGCGCGGGGCGCGGGCGGCCGGGTCGGGCGGCGCCGGCGCGTTCCCGCCCGCGCGCGGAGCGCGGGCGCAGCCGCTGGACCGGCAGCGGCGGCAGTAGTCGAAGCGGCGACGACGAGGGAGACTGGCGGCGCCAGCGCAGCGCAGCGCCCGCCGCCGCCCCCGCCCCCGCCCCCCGCCCGCCCGCCCGCGCCGCGCGCCGTCGGAGAGCTTCCGGGAGCGCCGCGCGGATCCGCGGCGCGCTGTCTGCGCCGCGTGGGCCCGGACCGCCGCTGCCCGCCGCCACTCGAGGCGCTGAGGGACGCGGTAAGGGCCGCTGCTACGCCGCCACTCCACGTTTTTTAGCTCGAGTTGAATTAGATTGGAAGTAGTGAATTTGACTTGTTTTGTTTTGGCCTTGTTCCCTTTACATGCGTTGCGATTGTTGCGTGGTAACAAGTGTTGCATGTCATAGACCCAAAATTAGATACATCGTTTTTCACAATAACTGCGCAGCATTGAATCAGTCATGTAGAAACTCTGCACTCAGAAGCTCACATGACTATCGTCAATGGTGATTGAAGGTGAGAATATGATGCATTTTTTAAAATAAGGTATCAGTAATATATTTTAATGTGTGCTAAAGCCACGTATCATTTACAAAAAGTAATTGATATTAAAGCTGTAACAATAATTACAAAATGAACTGCAACTAAAACAACGCATTTGTCTAAAATTTGTTTTGATGTGCACATACGTATTATTAATTGATGAATGATAGTCGAAGGAGTCCTCTCACAAAACTGCCTCCACATAGAGTTACAGTAGTTTTTCCAACTCCTTATTAGAAAAATATTATCGATATGACGAAGGCCTTCCGTATTATTTTTGTCTCACATATACAAGTGAGAAAGACTTTATGAAAGAAATACTCTTTAAAAATTATTGGAATTTTTTTTCAAAAGAAAATGTCAATATACATTATCGAAGTCTGGAAATTTCATTTAATTTTCGATGATTTTTAACTTTTGATGTTTATCACCTAAATAGCACAATTTTATTTCGATTTCATTTTTCACGACTTGGGCAAGGAAGAAACTTTACTTGTACGTACTTTTCATCTGCGAGCAAATGCGGCAATTGTATCAAGCATTTTCTAATTGATGCCACTTCTCTTGAGCCACGGTGTTATTAATGCAATTCGTGGCACACTTGATGTCGTTAGAGACTGTAACATCCTGTGGTCTCGCTCTGAAATTTATTACGTTGCGCACACATGTATGTTGTTGGTTATCTCATGCGCTTTGGGCTATTTTCCAAATAAATACAGAAATGTTAGAATTGATTTGTTTCTTGAAACGAACTAATGTGATTAGGTCAGCGACTTAAGACCTTTGCGGGCCTCGCAAAGTAAACATTTGTGAAATGGTAGATAAGCCAGCCATACAGCGTCTGTTGATGATTGTGAGCTTTTAAACTCATCTAGTTTGCAGTTCCTAACTAAACTAAATCGAGTAACCTGACCGAGTAAAGTATTCATTTTCATAACCATGATTTGAAGTTTTGGAAGTCATTTTCGAAAATTATCATATTTGAACTAGACCCGATTTGAACCACGTGAACGGTAAATACATTTTCTGCTCTCATATCATGCACTTATCTCTTGAGATTCAAGGACATGAATGAATATTAAAAATTGCTTTCTTTAAACAAGAATAATGATGTAGAGTTCACACACAAACACAGTCGTATTCAAAATGAAACCCAAATACACAATTCTATTAACCGAAACATTCGGCGCTACTGGCATGAGCGTCTAGAAAACACGCCTTAAATTTTTATCCTATTCTTCAATTTCTTTACCATTTAAATCATTGAATAAAACTTCTGTGCGTTATAATCCAGGAATTAATGTTTTCTTATAGATATAACAAATAATTTCGTCAATTGTAAAAAGAATTTACATTGATTTTAAACAAAATAGTTTTTGTAGTTAAATGTAAATTCTAATTTGTGTCGAATATACTTTGTCAGAAAGCGTACAATTGAGCATATCTGGAAATTACAATGCAAAATTGGAGAAATTTACTGAAGTCCCTTGAAAAGATATCCTGCTCTTCCACCCGAACCATCTGACCCACAAACCTTCAAATGGGAAGTTGGCCAAACTTGGTTTCCATGGGTCAGACAGTCCATATTGCTGGACTTTTAGGAACTCGCGGTAGTGGGGATCAGACGTAGAAGTAAACCAGTGGTGCTTCAGAGTAGCAAAGAATTTCTCGTAGTAGTTTCCTAATTTCCTTGGTGTGGACTTGCTTGACAGTCTTACACCATCTCCTTTTCAGCAGCCATCTATCGTCGCCTAAAGTAGATTTTTTTGGCATTTACTCAATTTTTCGGTTTCCAAATAGTAGAACCGAAATATCACCATAAAGATATCAAAGAAAAGTAAAACCTCGTCCTCAGTCTGTTACTGTAAGTCCGAAATTTGAAGCTCTTTTTCATAGAACTCTTTAGTTTTCGAAAAACTTCATTTAAAGTCGTTTGAGGCACTTAAACTTACTAATGCAACAGTGTTTCCAAATCGTGGGAAATGTACATATTAACGGCGTGAGAGATATTAAAAAAATGTATAATATTTGAAAAACAAAAGAATACAGCAAAATGAACTTTACGTCATTTTTAATAATGTAATTAGCACTACCCGTCGGGGAAAGTTTGAAGAAAAATTTTGGAGCCACTTTTGAGGAATTAAAATTTCAGCTTTTCTCAAAATGTGGAAATTAGAACTCATTTTCACAAAAAACTGTTGAGTTTTCGAGAAACTTGACTTTATTTAAAACACATGTACTTCTAAATACAATAATATAAACCATTCTGCAGGTATTGTAAATAATAACGTGAGAGACAATTCAAAAAAATTACATTTTTGTATTTTTTTAAAAAGAAAATAATATAGAAAAATGACGATTATGCCATCTTATACAATTCATTTAGCACTATTTTCTACCAAGAGTTTAAAGAAAATATTTGAAGCAGTTTTTGAGAAAATCTTTTTTTTTGTAATTTTTTAAAATTGCACATATTGCACGCACTATTGCTTGAAAACTTCTAAAATTTCCAAAAAATGTTCATAATCTATGCCACCTTTATAAGTATATTTCACTTTATTCTTAGAAGAAATTTAAAGAAAAAATTTGGAGCCGTTTTTGAGAAAATTTTGATAATGTCCAGGGGGCTTCATGTAAAGTACTCCCACCATTTAAAGAAAGTTTTTCAAAATCGCAGAGGCTCCAGTGGAGCCAGATCGACCGGAGAATATCCATTTTGGAAAAAAATGCTACGTATGGTTTAGGTGCTAGTGGTGTTCACAGGACAGACGGGCGGACGGATGCACGTTTTGAGAAACCACTTTTTCGGTGTCAGGGGAACTCAAAACATGTATTTCGGATGAAATCTCGATATCGATTTTCCGCAGCCTTATATAACTTTCTCTATACTACGTATATTACTCCGTCTATATGTATATATAAGTGAAAGTAAAAGGAGAAATTCAGGAATTGATTATATTTACGGGGGGAAATGTTCGATTACATCCGGCTACAGGGAGCCTTTGGAGGGCCACGGTCCTCCCTGTTCCTGCCGCCTTTGACGCAGCCTGCTCCTCTGCCGCTTCCGCCGTCTCCTTGTGCGGCGCAGCGCAGCCGGCGCGGCGCAGCGCGGCGTATATTTAGAGGGCGAGCGCGTGCGGCGCTTCCCGCCCTGCCGCCCGGCAAAGAGGCGATGACGAGCCCTGTCGCCGCCCATCTCAATTCAGATACAGGCGAGCGCGTTTGCTTTAGAGAGCTGCATCGCCTTAAGTCGTACACCTGAAAACACACAGAAACAAAGTAGTTTTATGCGTATGAAGGATTTCACTTTTCGGCAATATTTGACAAGGAGGAGGAGAATTTTCAGAAGTCGACTACAGTTATCGCCAGTTTCTATTAGGATTATAATCTTGGTAAAACTGAATCTAGCCTTTTATTTCTATATACAGAAACACGATAGGGAACCTTTCTGAAACCCTGAAGTAATGTCAGCGTGAATGAATGAATTCTTAAAATGTGGAAATGAGCGCATTTTGAATTGTAATCTGTAATCCTTATAATATTTGTTTGTAATTGGATAGCAATACAGTTTCATTCTGATTACAATTCGAATCTAAACGTCTCTGGCGACAGGTATCCTAAGTTCTTTTGATAAGATATAAACTATGTAATTTTTAGAATTAAGTTATTAGTATTGTTTATATTAAGTCAGTAATACAAATGTAGATGATAAACTGAACTTTGTTAAACTGAAAATCTTTATAATAAAAAAGGATACAAACAATTAAGTTTTCGTAAATAAGTCATGAGGGAAAAGCGTAAGTCTTCTTCGTAATTCTGTTTGTCGACTTAGGTTGCCTTTATCTAGATAATACGCATTTCAAAGAACGTGAATGGTTCGCGATTTATGAGAGCGGTACCTTCTTGCTAAAGCAATTGAAATGAGCTTGAAGGGGATTCATTGTCTTCATGACTTTAGATCGAATATTCCTACGATGTCACTGCAGCGCCTCTGACCGGGGGGTCCTAGGTTCGAGTCCTGATGGCGGCAGGATTTTCGACACTAGCTTTTCAGCTAGGTCGAATTCAGTCGCTGTCTGGAGGAGAATTCTAGCGGCCGGCTGCTCTGATCGGTAGTTTCCCGTGGTTTCTCCTATCAACACCAGGCGAATACCGGAGCAGTACCTTACCAAACGGGCCACGGACCGCGCGCGATCTGTCCTTCCTCTTCCTTGTCCTATCCTCTCCCCTTACACACACACACTTACACTCACATGCACTACACTACCACATATTCCGGCAGACCGGTCGGGAGCTTAGAGCTTGTCCCGGCTGGGGCGGTGCCCCGCTGGTGGGAGAGTCTTGATTAGGGGGAAACCCCACTAGCCGACGGTAGGTCGGCGCCGGATCTCGCCATCCAGCGGAGGAAGATCACCGTCATCTCCCGATAAAACATGCACTACACTAACGGGACTAATGACCACAGTAGTTGACGCGCCCGAAATCACGAAAAAATCAATCAATCAATCAATCTAAAGTGGTCCAAGTATTATTTAATTTTGTAATGGTTCTCTGCGGCAAGAACAGGATAGCTTTGAAAATCAATGTTCCTTTACACAATGAGTTATTCTTGTGAGTATATATGAGTACACAATGTGAGATTTTCATGTGAGATATACGAGTTTGTAAGCATATAATAGCGTGTATGTATTGATACCTAAATCTTAAATAAGAGAAGTAGAAGCGTCTCGAACATTCAAACTGTGAAGTTTAAGTTGAACAGTGTAAATAATGTAAATAGTGTTCGGTGTTACACCAAAACATGTAAATCATTAGAATAAGTTAGGAAGTAAGACAAAGTACATTTAAATTGGTTCGTATGTATATCTAGTTTATTAGCAAGGCCGTAAGTGGTCAGTGTAAATTGCATTTAAGAATAAATAAATTTGCAGTGCTTATTGTTTACAGAACTCGATATAATATATGTTTGTTGATATACGAGTGCTCAAGCCAGCTCAATGGCCAATTCGTCTTCGGTGTCGGTTTCTATTCTCAATTGCTGTTTGCAGTTTGAGTTCGAGTTGTTCCCTTGAGGCCACAAAGGAATACCAACTGGAATTAATGATCTGAAAAATCGACAATCCTCATTCTATCCTTTACGACAATGGGACATTATATGATCGCCACGTTGCAATGTATTATGTTTGAAAGAGCATAGACGTTTAAAGGCCTATGTGATGTTGTATCATTTTGATGTGGAACCCACGATTCAGTATTGCATATAGAATTTTTAATTTATGGTCTAAGTTTTAACTTCTCTTCCTGAATATACATTTTAGAACTCAATGTGTTATTCAAAATCATATGATATTTAACTGATCGTTTTCTACCAAACATTAATTGTTCTAGCTCTAATGACTGCAGTATCCTGTTCATTTAAACAGATCTTGCTCACGTGAGAAAATAAAAATGTTTGTCAGGTAATATTGGAATAACTTTTTTCTCTCTAGGTTTCTTCTTCCTTTTCTTTTCATGGCTCAAGAGCACTTAATTTTGCTTTGGTCAATCTGCAATAGTAGACGAAAATTTTGTCTAGGACTATGAGGGTTGGGCCATTTCAAGGTGGGGGGGGGATCAGCATATCGCGCGGCCCTAAGGATGGGGATGAGGACAGGAGAAGAAAGGAACTTCCGCGCGTGGTCCGTTGCCCATATTCTAGAGTTCTGGTCTACTAGCCATCGGTACTGAAATTACACAATTTCAAATTCCCAAACGAGAGGGTATGATCTCTCTCTTATTAAGGTTAGTTTTTTAATCAAAGTTGATATACAAGAATCATAAAAGTGTATTTGATTCCTGTCAGAAAAAACAAATTCCTGACGCCAAACGTCTCGAAAGAGTTTCGAAAGCGATTTAATTTAATCAGCGGTCACGATCCATTGCAAACCAAACCGACGCTTAAATGCTACATCAAAGTCGAAGGGTCACCCAAAGTGTTGCACGAGACACACACTCCTCGGGGAATAAATGGAGTCTTTCTGAGTCGTTCATCCGGGCGACAGTCCATCGCTTTCGTTCAACGCTGCCTTTCCCAGTAATAGGCCATTAAGACATACGACCCATTGTTTCGAAATTCTCTACGAGAACACTTTGTGTCTCTTTGGGTTCTACATTCTAACCATCAAATTTGTGAAGAACTGGACCCAAGAAGAACGGTGAGCTCTGGTCTACTTCAAATGGGATCGTTATTCATCGGAATTTATAATCTTAAAATTCGTCGAGACGAGAAATCGTGGTGAAATGAACTACAGAAATTAACTTTGACCTTCGCTCTTTCATGATTTTTATAGTGAAATGAAACATTTTCACTGGAAATGTATATCTTCAGGACTTCAACGACACAGGGTCAATGACCCAGTTAAATCCGTCTGTCAGGTATATTCATTAGGAACAATGTGTATTGCGCCGGCACATACACGTTTTCCTGCCGGTGACATACTACGTTCGGACTCATGTATACCCTGATATCACCCCCACCTCTCTCGCGGTGGAAGCCTCGTTTAGTGCAAAACCCAGCGTAACCACTCGGTTACGACAATCGACTCGCGAGTCGTGTTGGTCGCTTCCGTTTAACGAGGGCTTCAACGATCGGCCGTTACAGCCTGTGCGCGGCGCCCGTCTGTATTCACACTCGGGTTACATCGCACGATACGATCGCCTTGGACAAGTGCCCGGGGAGCCGTCTCCCGCTCGGCCTCCTCCCATCGTCCCGCCCCGGGCTTCTGTTTTGGCCATTTTTAATGAAACGGGGGAAAAGGTTGAATCTGCAGCGCCAACAAGCGAATAAATTCACAGGAAATAAATCGCGGCTCAATCACAGTCGGCTGCGGAAAACTGTCGCGCCGGTCTGAGCATGTTCGTAAGTTGGCACATTATAACAGAGGCAGGGACATCGCGACGGTGGCGAAATCGCCGCGGCAGCGACATATTCGTGCCTTCATGCTTGCTTAGCTACTACCCGTTGTACTTCTATCTATTAATACGTCATCGATCAGCACGAATTATTATCAATACTATCTACTGGTCGTATCCGACTATCACTCAGGATCCTCGTACCATTCACTCAATCACCATTACTATCAGCTATTCGAACTAGCACCCTAACACCGATCGTGGTCCATGCTACCTCTCACAACGAGTTGGTGCAACACCACCAACATTGGTATACAGGTGGTGTTGGTTAGTGCCATTATTAAACGCACATAACTTCGGTTTTAGTGCATAAATGTCTCGGTATAACTCCCTACTATCCTGATAGAAAAATCTACATTTTACTTCGTCGAGATTTAGTGATTTTATTAAGAGACGAAGAGAGACACTCAATAATTTCGTATTTTTTAATTTTTCATTTCTCTAGGTCTAAAACGTCTAATTTAATGTACCTGAACGTGATATTGTGACAAAGTTATTTTTTTTCGAGTTCTACTTACATGTATTTTCTGCCCCCAAGATTACTATTAATGTAATTTACTCACGACACTTTATATATTCGACTTGCTCTTTACTCTTTTTACTTTCTCGATTCGGAGGAGAGAGAAAGTTATGTAATGATGCGCGAAAACACGGCGAAGTCTGGGCAGAAAACTCGTATTGCATGTTTTGAGGGTCCTTGACAACTCTGTCTGTTTGTTTGCCCGGGAACTGCGCTAGCGGCTAAACCGTTCAACCGATTTCCTCCAAAATTTGTATTTCCGTATTGATATGGCTGATGTCGCTGCCCCTTGAATTTAAAACCGATATTTTTATTTTTGGGAGTACTTTACATCCCATCCCTGGGACATTTTCCAAATTTTCAAAAAAATAGCTCCATCGTTTTTGAGTAAATTTTGTAGATGAATAGTACAAAGGACGTTTAAGAGAATGATGCAGGTCTCATGTTCGTTGAAAACTCTACTTTTTCGAAAATTGCAAAAATTCAAATTTTTTTAGGCGTCTTCCTACAACTAGAATTATGAAGATTTGCTTGATGCTTTCGCGTAATTTTACGTGAAGAACGGACGAGAAAGAACGTGCTGTTTTAGCTTCACTAGTTAATCTCTGTAACTTCTTACGATTCCCAATTTGACATTTCAGGCATTTCATGGTCTGCGCTCTGACAAATTGCTTTAGGAATTCTCCCCATCTGCACCTTATTGCTCTGTTTCCGGTGGCAGACCACAAGATGCACTCGTGCTACCGGTCACCGTAGACACTACTGACGTGTTACGCATTATTCACCACTCAAAAAGCGGTTAAGGTTACACTAACCACCGTATTGGATTGGGAAATTCCTCCTTTGATTTCAAATTATATTAAGTAAATTTTCGGTTTTCTTTTCTACGTTCCAATTAGTTAACGAATAGATATATAGGATATTCTTTAAGCAGAGAATAATCAGAGTGGGTACCAGTAAATTACTTAAATGTTATGCAGCATTTGTCACTGAACATTAATTAATAATTCAACTAAATTAAATCTAGTAATAGTTGTCATTAAAGAACTTGGTGATTCTCCTTAAAATTTTATGAAGCGATGCGATTCCAACTGATCAGAGATATCTAACCATAGTGAATATTTCTCTTGTTTGTGAGAGTATGATTTTGAATTTGAAATGATTCATACGGTACTATAGAGATTTAAATAGAAAATGTAAGCCCGCGTAGATAGAAAACTAAATCAACTTGACCTCACTGCTATTTTTGTTTTCTCAACTAATATTTTTATAAGAACGAAGAACAACCTTCGTTGGCTTAGCTACTGGCATTATCAACATCATCAGAGATGCCGTCTGTGAGTACGGAATTAGGGGAAGGAAATGAATTAGAGTGCTAATGTACAGAAATCAGTTCATGCGATTTCAGGTAGATTCTGTATAGTTTAATATTAATATTAGAAATTTGTTAAAATCCGTGTTTTGAAGAGAGCAACGAAGGTTCACATTACCTGGGCGAATAATCACCCCGGGTTGACTTCGAGCGCAGTGCTTGGCGAAGTGTGGATACAACTAAGTCCAAAGCGCTTGAGAAGGAATTCGTGGCAGTGGCGCGGGGTGACGGCCGCCAAGTGGAGTGCCCGAGCATCGGAAGCGGGCGAGGGGCGTCGACCGGCGCTGGGCGGCCGGCGCGCCGCGGCGCCCCGCCCCCTCCGCGTGGCCGCGCTCTGGCAGCCACGCGTGGCGCGGCCGCCGCCCCTGCCCGTTCCCAGCGCTGCCTCCGTGGACGCTCCTCACCACCCGCGTGCACTACTCACACTCCCACTCGGCTCAAATATGCAAGGCATTCATCGTTTGTTGTACACATTTTAGAAGCATGCTTATGAAGAAGAAAATTATTATTATTATTATTATTATTATTATTATTATTATTATTATTATTATTATTATTATTATTATTATTATTATTATTATTATTATTATCACTATCACAATTTAACTTGTTTCCACTCGTGCATCTCGGTTATCATGAACACACGTCACATATCAACACATATCAATACACGTTTCAACTGTCATAATCAGCACTGGATCAATCATCAATGTTCAGAAACGATGTTACATGTGTATCCAGTATGACAATCTTCTGCATCTGGATGTATAACCCCTTCTTCAGTTGCAGTTCAGCCAGAGATTCATGTAGGAACTTAGGAATTTTACCAATGGCGCCTAGAATTATTGGTACAATCGTCACCATTTCCACGTCGCTCCACATTTCCTGTATCTCATTTGCCAGAGGTTGATATTTTAGAATTTTTTCATTTCTTTTCTTTGGGATGTTGTGAGCTAGCGGGACCGCGACATCAATCAGATACACCTTTTTGTTTTTCTTGTCATGCCATACAATGTCCGGTTTATTAGATGATACAGACCTATCTATTATTATGGACCTGTTCCAGTAAATTTTGTGATTATTTGTGTCAATGACTGGTTACTTTCATTCTTCCTTATTATTATTATTATTATTATTATTATTATTATTATTATTATTATTATTATTATTATTATTATTATTATTATTATCATCATCATCATCGTATCTGCCATTTATGACTTCGCTGCACGTTATCTTCCGAGGCTCCGGGGACATTAACGTGTGTAATTACGAGGATCAGCTTCTTACGGCTGTATCCCTTGATAAGAGAAGGTTGTTGTTACGCCCTGAATTATGAATAATGAGGAGATGGGATGATAATGAGGGATGAAGGCACAATCACAAAACGAACCATGTCGACGCAGGACTCCAACCTGCAGCCTCCTCGACGCAGACTACGGCTGTCGCAACCGTCTGCGCTACGGGGTCGACATGTTATTGCTATTATTTGTTTTGTTGCGCGTGATTTTTTTTGCGAGGAGGGGGATAAGTATTTGAATGCTGAATCCGTTTTTATACCCAGAGTTGTTAGCTATGGGGGATGAGGTGGAATGATAATGATGATGAAGGATGAAATGGACAATCACAAACATACAGAGACCCACACAAACACAACCATGCCAGAGCCGGGACTCGAACCCGAGATCCTTCGGTCCAAGACCGCCACGGCAGTAGTACCTTAGCAATCCGCTACCCTGATCGGCCTGTTATTGTTGTTGTTGTTATTAATATTATTATTATTATTATTAGTGTGATTATTATTAACAGTATTCAGAATAATTTTGACAAGTTAAAAGTTTATACTCTCTAAAATGTATAAAGAAATGCAGTTAAGTTACTTTAATTCTTCCTGCATTTATCGCCAATAATTATACCCACAAATACAGCTATGAAAATGACCCCGATGTTTGTGAACTGACACTATATTGAGGTACAACCGTATAGTAAGCAGGAAGTTTATGAATATACATCATTTAATTGGACAACACAAACTGCAAAGAAATATCATTTTAAAGCTTTCTAGTGGAGGAGATGATAAACAAACGCATATGTTGATGAACGTCTTAGCAAATGCGCCGCCATTACTGCGAGGACAAGATATTTTGACAAATATCTAAAGCCCTCGGGGAAATTGAACACGTGTGGAGGGTTGCATAAGAAATTCCATGTATTAAGAATTATTACCAATTATTTTTCTAATTTCCAAAGGGCAAAATGAAAAGAATCCTTTCTATAAGAATGAAAACTTTGCTTATTTTCAAGATAGTTTCTTTGCAAGACTGTTTATGATGAAAATGCTGAAATACATAGAACGTTATTTGATAACATTCGAAATATTTCAGTGTAATGTCGCTTGGCAAAAGCAACGTTAACTTTGCCTACTTCCTGAAATGGCCCGAAATGAAAAGTAGTAGTTAATATACCTTTCACCTGCTCGTCAACCTTCATTTGTGTTTCACATTACAATTATCTGTCGAAATGTGGAAAAGCTTTTCAAAATGTTTCGTATACGTTTGCCTCAGTATGCACGTTAGTTACTGCTGCGAAGACCTCGTTCGTGAATTGAAGTGTTTTGAGCCAACGCACCGCGCCCTGCGGTGAACGTAATCCGCCGCCCGGAAGTGCGGGCGTTCTTGGGGCAGCCCCGCCAGCGACGTTCCACCTCAGGATGTCGCGTTTGAAGAGGCTGACGAAGACCGTGTGCGGGACAATTAGTGGGAATTTGTGAGCAAGTCATATCACCGAGCAAAACCAATGCCCATCACTGGATTAGAACTAACAGCAATTCCCCATCCCCTGCATAAATCTAACTATAATTGTAGCTTATAAACCACCCAATCTAAAGACTAATTTCCCTACCTTAAGTAAACTAATCGCACACCAGTCACCCGCTATACTCTTAGGTGACCTCATTGCTAAAAATATATCCTGGAGGTGCAGTCACCAATGCCGCCGGATCTCAACTATACAATTACATTCTTACTAACAGATTAAGGTTAATCTCCCGCCCGGAACCTACTTACTATTCTCGAGACGCAAACAAGTTGCACGATATTCTAGATATAGGAATAATCAACATAATAGCCCATCTTTACTCAACGTCTCACATTGAGCTCGACTCGGACCACGTACTGGTCATTATCCCCACTGATCAGACCCTCCCTCATCCCCGCCCAAACCATTTCTTAACACATATAATTTAAATTGGGTCACATTTAAGAAAACAATACAATCCCAAACACCTAAGTTCAAAATCCTTAGCACTTCGACTGAAGTAGATCAGGCAATAATAAACTTAAACAATCTAATAACTAAAATTATAAACACACTAAAACCCAAAAACTCCACCACACTACATAAAAACGCACCCCTTAAACTGCCCAAAAGCTTAATAAGAATAATTCAAAAGAAAAAGAAAACCAGAAAGCTCTGGCTAGCTCTTAGAGCGCCTAGTCTTACTTACCACCTACCTATGGCCCTAGCACCTATGGACTCTTCATCTCCAAACCTTCTTATCTTAGGAATGATAACGTAATTTCCGATCAAAAATCAAGAATATATTTAGTATATATTTTGTATAATGCGCGTAAGTGCAACATTTACCTTTGTTAATTGATATAAATCGTTTCAAGATATAATTTTCTGTTAATACCGTTAGTTTTAACCGTAGGTTTTTACTTGAAATATAAGTTTCAAGACATCTAATCGTTCTGCGTAATATTCCCGATCCCAATGGAAGCGTTGGAGATAAAATTACATCATTCTCATGGGTATACGATGTCACTGAAATGTAATACGAGTGCGTGAAAGTTTTATGTTACATTCTTGTAGAAATGAATAATTTGAAACGATTGAACTTCTGATGCCGATACGATGTTAAAGCCATAATTTATTGGGAAGACCTGCCTTTATACTAAATTATAAGTTGTACGGAAGAAACAGCTGTGTAAATAGTATGAGCTAGATTTGACATGAAGGAACATCATTAACCTAACGTTTTCCCCTAGTTTTCTTTCAATTCTATCGTTTATCTTTACAAGTAAAGACCGTGATTTCGATTCATCATGAAAAGTACGAACTTGTTTTAGCACCATTAAAAATTTTCAAATAATTTACTCTCCCAACATAGTTCCTTTTTGGAAGAAAAGGTTGTCTAATTCTATCTCTAGATCAGTACGTTACTCTTTCGCATGTATTTGAATGACTTACTATTCTATTTATTTATTTATTTATTTATTTATTTATTTTACGTCTATAATTACAATTGCAATAATTACAAGTGCTTTATTAATAAGTATTTGAAAAAATGTTCGTGAATGCTTCTATTGGAAATCTGTTTTTTATTATTGGGAAATAGTTAATGAGGACTAGGTTGTAGAGATTTATTTCATCTATAGTGTTGATGTTTGAATAGAATTTATTTGAAAGATGTGCGATGTGTTTGAAGATCTGGGAAATATTAAGTTCTTTGTGGTGCTGATAGTTTTAAATGAATATGCTTCTAATAGTTATACTATTTTCAACGAGCAACGAAAACCTATAATAAGCCAGGTCGTCTAAATCTTAAAACGCTCACTTCCAGCTCTCCTTCCCGGCAAGAGTTCCGCATCTTGCACGCGTTCCGTATCCATCGCATATCAGGATCAGGCCAAGTAATAAAGCTTTACAGCCAGGAGCGCACCACCGTGTGTGGAGAGCGGGTCCGCTCGCCGCCCCAGCCATCCCGTTGCGCTCGGGTGCGCGCGTCTTCCGCCCCGCCCTGCCCCGCCCACGCCCCGCCCCGCCCCTCCCCTCCCCTCCCGGCCCCGCCCCGCCCACGCCACGACCCACGTGACGGCAGCAGTCGGCCGGCCTGCCTGGCGGCGCGGCCCGGCGCTGTGATTACTTATTTCCATGCGGAAGGTCAGGCCGCCGAGACAGAGCAGCCACCTGAGCGGCAGGACGGGCCCGCCCGCCTGCCCGCCCGCGCGCTCAGAACCCGATGCTCCGCTGGGCGTCGTCGCCGCCCGAGCCTGAGCCCCACTCGCCCGGGGGCTCTTGGCGACTGCCGCAAAAATTAAGATACAAGATTACATATACACAAAATCACGTTGGCGGAGGCTGAGAGACGAACGTGTTGGCTATTGCTCCGATCAATTGGTGCAAGATGCTTAGTACTTTTTTGTTTGGTTCACTGCAGCCCTAAAAATGAATTTTCTACGCAGCCATCCCATCCATTTCTCCACGTATCGCGTCTTTCCTTTTGATGGCTCTACACGACAGGTCGGGTTCTGACTTGAAATTCGTGTGCTAGCTGGACTGCCGAAATCTTTCATGATTATGGATGATGAGTTATCTAGGGGTTGAGATCTCATCGCCCGCCTCTTACACCCCGCTTTAAACATAGTAGCACTTCAAGGTCACGAGCTGGAAGTAAAAAAAGATATACTATCATCCAATCGGGAGTTTGGTTAAGACTGATATTTTTGGTATTGGAGCTCCAGATTGGATGGCAATGTCCCCCTCTGCATCCAGCTCGTGGCACTGTATTTAAATTGGATGCGAAGGGGATAGGGTAAGAAAGGATCGTGTGAGGTCCATGGGCCGTTGTTTTAGTAACTGCTGCGGTGTCCGCCTGACATTATTTATCGCAGGAATCCATAGAAACAACTGGTCAGAGAAACCTGAAAAAAAAAAAAAAAAAAAAAAATCGGCACCCAAGAACTGCGTCATCTGACGTGGCTACTTATTTGTCACCATCTTATTTGTTATAGGATTGAGGATCTTTGCATACGAAAGGGTCTAATGCGGTTTCCTTGCAGACTCTGACAGCCCACCGGGTCTGATGACGCTATATAAATGTAATCAGAACCGACAAGAGCTTTTGTTTTTACTAGCAGTTTGGGTGGATTCAGTGATAGATGAAGTGTATGTACTGAATATACTATTTAATTTGAAATCTTTGCGAAAGTTACTGGAGATATTGATGTTTACAATGTTAATGTAGTGATTTTGTTCCTTACTCTTTTAACTTTACGTGGCGCCGAGCGTACGCTATATTAATAAAACATCGATGGTAATAAAACAGGAGTTGCGAATAAATAATACATAAAACGTAATAAGCTTTTTAAATTCGTAATAACTATTATTAAAGTACAATCTTTATTTGTTTTCCTTATAATCTACATGCCATTTATGTGTTAATTTCCAAGGACCAGTATACGAAATTAAATTTCCAACATGCGGTGAAAGAAATTATAGCTGCTTGTTTATGACTTTAAAATATTGATTGAATGTAACTTTAATATTTATTCAATAATCTTATGTATAACCTTGAAATGAATTCCTGGACTTGCATTGATATTTAGAATATTTTAACAGTTTCTTGACTAATGGCAGAATTTTGAAATTTTCATGTTACCTAAGTTGTGCTTTCATTGTAAACTATCTTGACGTTCCCTGAAATTCACCCCAGAGAATCTCCATCGCATCAAAGTCGCGGCAGAGAGGGGCGAAGGAAAATCTCTGAATTGAGATCTATTAACATTAAATAAGTACCCTGTCGACTTCTTCCTGCAGTAATGTATAAATAACTCCATCGCATTTTCTGCATCGCTAGGAACAGTGCACTTGTGATAAACTAATTCTCTTAGGCTATCAATATTTATAAAAGTTTGTACTGTTCTCACTCTACAGAACCTCCCATTTTCGTCAGAATGTAGCTTGTTTTACTTTATTTGAATTTTTTATTTCCTAATAACTACTCGTATTTCCTGAACTTGATTCTGGAAGTTTCTCAAGAAGAAGAAGAAGAAGAAGAAGAAGAAGAAGAAGAAGAAGAAGAAGAAGAAGAAGAAGAAGAAGAAGAAGAAGAAGAAGAAGAAGAAGACTGCAAATGTAGAAATAATGCGAGACAAGTATGTGTTATTGTATCATCAATAGTTTGCTCCATGAATTGCGTAACGAAATTGTTCTACTACGTACTATTCGTGGTCTATTATAATACCTGCTTTCGGACGAGACTAATATATTTGTATCGCTAAAATGCATGTGGTCGCCATCAGTGTGTTACATCATTAAGGAGGCAACCCATATGTACATATCAGGAATTTCTCCCTTTTTTCAACCATTGGAAGCTTTGATGACCAAGCGAGAAGTATAATTGTACATTTCAAAAGCATTTCATTGAAATTTCTCGGTATTGTAAAATCGAAAAGTGTGAAATTCTGTTATGGCTTTCCATTAAAAGGCACGACTAGCATTTTGGAGAGATTACGTTATATATGTCTTCAAATAAAATTAATAAAATATAGAAAGTGCAGATATTGATAATTTTTCACTCGTCTGAGAAGTTTTGAACAAGCTCATAAATTACAGAAGCAGATACATTCAGTTTTCATCTCGTAAACTTCGGGCACAATCCTTTTGCACAACGCTGATGTCGATTACATTTCCGATATAGTATAAATCCTCCACTGTTTGTTTTATTGTACCTGAGCTGACACGAAGGGAAAGAGAGGACCAAATCTTTGGATCGGAAATAAAAAGCAAATGGACAACACAGCGATGGTGGAAAAACCATGCGAACAAAAAAAGGAAAGACTGACCGAATAAATTAAACAAACGATAGGCACAAGAATGAAACAGCGGGCAAATCAACCGACAAACAAATGAAACGGAGGAAGACAAATTACTTCCATTATGGTTGTGTGCAATTTCGCTCGAACTGGTCGCGAATATTTCGTGCTAATTACATGGTAGCAAGGCCGTTTCGTGGACGTGTATTAATCCGAGAGGCTAAAGCGGTAATCTGTAACAAATCGTTGTGCAGATGCCCCAGAGTGTGTTTCGACTAGCAGAATGTAGTGCTGAACGTGGGCATGAGGAATTCCCAACGGGTTGGGGGTTGAGCGAACTGATTGTATAATGCTGTGGAAAACTATTTAGAAGACCGAATGTTAACTCCTGATATTTAAAGACGTCACCTCTGGAAGTTAATTCCTTCTGCTACAATAGGCAACATTAGATGCACTACTTGGGTAAGCCAAGTGAATAGTATTTTGTATTTAGGGCATCCTTTTCCACCCTCATGTCCAAAGCGAAAACTTGAACAGTCTTTTTCGATATTTCTGTACATTTACTCTTTTTGTAACTTACTCTTTTTGGGTAAAAATTCCAAATATTTTCTCTGTTTCTTGTCCTTTTACAGATAGAGAGTAATTAATTAAATTTCTTCTTATTCCGTCGTTACAAAATACTCATATTTCCGTCATAAATTTGGCAAAACTTAATACGTTTTGGTCCATTGCAGGCGGAACGTCATGAAACAATCTAAGGCATATGTTCAGGAATTTTCTTCATTTCAATTTGTCTAACGATTTTCACATCATGTTAATATGCTTTAGTAATGGTGTTTTCAAATTCTTACGTGCGTCCTCATCATTTAATCTTGTTTTTGAAATTTATCGCTCCGCGTCCCGTAGCCCCGTGATTTGTCGGTGCTTCCAACGCCCACGCTGCTTCCTGTCACTCGCCCCACCCCCACCTGCTCCCCGCGCCGCCCCTGCAGCGCTGCCCTCGTGCGCTCTCGCATAGAATTAGAACGTGTTTTATAGTAGTAAATAATTAACAGCAAAGGAATACAAATATCAAGAAGATAATTACCTAAGTACAATAATAAAACAACCATCACATTTAGCAACAACGGATTAAAAATAAATTAAACGGAATTAGAATCTTATGTCATGCTATAATACACAACCTAAAAATATTTGAAATTATTTAAATATTCGTTTAAGTAAGTCTTATTCTTTGAACTGTGTAATGCTTTGAAAGTAAACTCACTGTAATAAGTTGATTTCAGACTTGTTCTAACTAATAGAAAATTAATATTAGTCATGTATGAAACATGTTGCGAAACATTCTAAAAGGTTTTGTGCGACGAAATGACTACGAATAAAATGAAAATTTAACTTACCTTGGATGTTTTTAACGGGTTGAATTTCCATGGATGTTCAGCAAGCCATTGTCATCTAATTTTATTATATTTTGTGGAACCAAATGCATAAACTTTTGTCCATCCTTGTTATATCCACGGCAGCGCACGGCAGTTTGTTACAGCACATCTGTATGGCTTTTTAGAAGAAAAATCTCTGATATGCTGGCGCCAATGCTTAAAATTAATACTGAATATCTTCACCGATTGGAATGATCATCCTAGACCACAGCTTTCGAATTACAACACACCGTTGCTACCCAAACAACTGATCATATGCAAATCACACTGTTTCCTAGGACCACTCTGGGCGCCCTGATACTACGTCCCGATCTCAGTGTGGGGGCTTTCTATATTCAGGGGGTGTTGCCCGAGCCCGCTCGTCCCCCCTCCCCCCTCCCCCCGGCGACAGCGAGGGCTGCGGCGCGGCGCGGCGCGGCGCCTCCGTCCGTCCGCCGCGGGCGCGCAGCTGCTCTGAAGGGCGGCGGGGGCGGAGGGCGTTGGCGGGGCGCTGTGGGAGAGTGGGAGGATGCGGGGTGGCGTTGCGTGCCCCGACGCTGCCCCATGTTGTGGCCGGTGATCCCTTATTACAGGAGGTGAGTTGTGAAGAACGGGAGCAGGCATTCGTTGTTGATGACTGACGACGGACAGCCTGAGCGTAGTTTCGGAGGTGTCGAAGAGACGGTTGGAGATAATGAAGATGTCAGAGTTTGTGATTGCGAGGTTGCGGGGCGACGATTTTATGGAAAGCTTTTTTGACTTCTTGTGAAAGATTTGTTTCGTTTTTCCCCTTTATTTTGGGTACATACCTTCTCATTTTTACGGCGCCACTCAAATACACACGTTAACACGTATGCGCGGCGCATACGTCCACACAAACACTCATTTAAGCAAACGGAGAAAGTGTCCTGCGGAAAATGTTTGCAGACAAATATTTGGGGAAGCTACGAAGAATAAGGCTACGGGATATACAACTTCCGACTGTTGCGACTCTAATCGAACCAGCCATTTTCTGCTAACCAAGATATTTTGTGGTAGGAATTTAACACGGCAGACAGACAACAGTACGATTATCATCTGGTATTAATCTTAAATAATAAACAATACTTTTTTAAAACTTAAGACAAATGTTTGAGGAATATTTCTTTCGAGCATCCCTCTCCGGCACCGCTCCCGCACTTGACGACCCATCCTGATCACGTGGACGGCACGAGACGAAGGAGGTGGCCCCGCACAGGATTTGGGGAGTGCGGAGAAGGGCCGATGGAGGTGGTCCTCCCCCGCTGCCGCCCGCTCGGCGCGGGGCCCCTCCAGAGGCCTCTGACGGCCCCAAATGCGCATCGCGCCACCGATGGAACGTACTTCGTTTCCAGAGAGAAGTTTTAAGAAGAAAACACTAAGATGTTGTTTAAGAATTAAAATGAAAAAGTATTGTCGAGTTGAAAATTCATTTATTAAATTCAAAATCTAACAGTTTGTTTGTTAAGCGGCAATTGTAATATTTTTGATAAAAATTCAGTATTATCTCTTATTTCGTTCGCACCAGTACTTACACTATTATTACTCGGGAATCGTTATTTGCATGTATCTCATTTTCTCAGATATCGTTCTCTAATAAATGAATATCACACATGCACCCACATAGCATTTAATGGCTTCTTTTTAATTTGCCGATTCTCGGTCCGTGCGCATGTACTCGCGTCACAAACAGCGCATGTAACGGAGGATTAAGAAATATGATGAATCTCTTATCGATATATTTATCTTTTACTAAAACTATTTTGAATTGCACGGGAACAATAATTAAATTCACTGGCTACTTATCATCGATCATTTGATTTAATGATTAGCTTTACTTAGCTCATCATGCATAGATTTTGTATATTTTTTATGACTTTTTCTTTCTTTGCGAATTCAAAATAATCGGTGTTCTCTTGGCAGACAATATTTACCTTATGTATAGGATTTGCTAAATTAATAATTCAACCCATTGAGAATTGTTCAGATTTTGGGCGCAACATGTGTTGCTCAATGCTGCCTTCCTTAGCGTAGAAGGCGAGCGAAAAACATCTCCTTAAGATACCAACTACAACTAAAACCATTTTCATAAAATCCCGTATTTCTGAAGAGAATGATATCCATCATCCTCTTTATTTCGACGTGTTTTATTGTCACACGGACCTGATACAGCTTTTCAAATACCTTCTTAGTAATCCGATTTGTGAGGTTTTGTTATTTCTGAACAAAAATTGCCCTTTTTGCTTTTCCATCGAAAAAATACATCCATTTTTCCCCGTCTGCCACCATTTCATTCCGTTCTAAATCCTATAACGGCTGCAATGCGGTCGCGCACAGATTGCGAGCGACGAATGTAACGGGCGACGCGAACAGCCGCGCTGGTGCGCCCGGCGCGCCATAAATCCGCCCCGGAAGCGCGATCGCCCCCTCCGCCCCCCCGCCACCTCCGCCCGCACCTCTTGCGGCGAGAGATGCTCTGGGAGGATTTTGGTAGCGGCTTAGTTAAGGTTGATTGATTTTTTTGGTATTTTCGGGCGCGTCAACGTCTTCGGTCATTAGTCCCGTAAGTCTAGAGCATGTTTTCCTCTGGAGATGGCTGTGATCTTCCCCCGCTGGATGGCGAGATCCGGCGCCGACCTACCGTCGGCTAGTAGGGTTACCCCTAACCAGGACTCTCCCACCAGGGAGAAGATCACCGCCAACTCCCGAGGAAAAAACATGCACTACACTGACGGGACTAATGACCTTAGCTGTTGCCGCGCCCGGAATAACCAACCAACCAACATTCTTATTATGCTCTCTCAACTTTCATCTCCGTCCCTTTCTCCAACATGTTTGGTCCACCGTGGCAGCCGTTACATTTTTTATCCTGGCGCCACCGCAGCAAGCGACCTCCGGCCTCGTGGCGGCCGCTACGCCCTTGTGGCGCCAGCAAATCCTTCCGAGTCGGCTGCGCGCCTGATCCAGCTCCCCAAAGCCTTCCCTCTCTCTGCCTGCCCATTCCGCCTCCGCGCCGCGCCCCGCCCCGTCCCGTCCCGCCCCGCCCCGCCCCGCCCCGCCCCGCCCCGCCCCGCCCCGCCCCGCCCCGCCCCGCCCCGCGCCGGCTGCGGATCCAGCGGCCTCTCCCTTGCGCTTCTACCGCCCCGGCCTCTCCCATTTCCGACTTCACCGGCGCAACCTCTGCCTTGGAAGCTGCAAGGCGAAGTCTCCACCATCGTTGTCATAGTTCCTGCCGCCGCCCCCGCTCCAACCAGCGCCTCCAAATGTTACGCATCGCTATAACTCTCATTACCAACAATAAATGTATCTCAATCGTATGTTCCCTTATTGGCTTTTATGTCGTATCTGGTAAATATTACTTCCTTCTTCGCTCCATCTTCCTCTCTCTCTCCTTCCAGCTCTTCCTTGCCCTCCTTCCGCTTCTCCTCCTCCCATCAGTGTGGTCTTGCTCCATCCTACCAATCCTCTCCCATTGCCAGCGCTTCCTCCGTCTCCTTGCTGCCACTGCCATGAGGCGACCGCGGCGGCGTCTGATCTGGTGTGGTCGCTGCTGCTGCTGCAAGAAAAACGAGAAAAGCGACCCAAACGTGGCTTCTGTGGGGTGTCGCCTTTCGCGAGGATTCCCATGTCGTGTTGCTTTATTAGTGGGAAGTCAGCCACGTGGTCATGTTGAAAAGAGGAGAGTTGTTCTGTGTCGAGTTTCAACGTAGTGTCTAAACAGATGGGCGCACCCGCTTTATGATACAACTAATTGAATGCAATAGTGAATTCCATTACTGGAGTGACCGTTAGAAAGGTGTTTTTGTAGTGATGTTTTCGGTTTAGAACGCTTATTAAAATTTGAATTTTCCAAAGTTGAAAAATGAATATTAATTTCATACGGTCCGGTTGAGGAATATAAAGAAGTATTTGTGAAGACCTTTCTGACACAGTATGTACATTCTTTGAGTTTCCTCCGAAGTGTTATGTCGCAAGGAAGGCATTTATCACAATATAAGATTTGGCATTTTATCGAAATCCGTATATTTTTATATAATTGAATTGATTCATAAACATATCCCAGTGTGACAAACATATATTTTGATAGATCTGTTTTAAGATTTTTCAAAGAGCACTATTACTTTCAATATGTTACAGTTGTTAATTCTCTTCATTTTCATAACACAGATAGGTCATTACAGTTTGAGCATTAAGGAAATATGTCGACCAACGAATAACATTTTATACATGTTCCAAACTGTTTTCATAATAAGACATCGATTAATTTCTTTGTGACAAACTCGGTATTTAGCCCTAAACCTTTTAGACAATAGCCAAGAAATATCTCGCCTCAATAGAACCTCCTCTTTGCAACTTCCTTACCGCTTTAGTATTTGACATTGACATACACAAAACAAAAATAATTCTCCGTTTTGTGTTATTATTATTGTAATATTTTTTTTCTCTTTTCTGTTATAGTCTTTGTATATTGATCCTGGAAAGTACCAATGGGGGACTTTTCTACAAATTATTGTTTCTTTGATCATTTTATTTTGAATTATTATATTTACTAATTATTTCGAATTGAAATAGATTGTAAATTTTCATTGTGTTAATAAAAAAAAATTTACAGTTCGTGCATTGAGGTGTGGAATTTATGGAACGTTTATATGTACTCAATACAAAAGAAGTGCTAGTTATAAAATTTTTGAATGTTTTTCTGTATTGTCGGATGTGTTTTCATGCTTTTTAGATGCATTGTGATATATATTCAAAAGAACTGTTACGGCGAAAAACGCAAAGAATAAACGTATATTTTGAAAAAAAAAAATTAACTCTATGTAATAGCTTTGAATCATGTTATTGAGTACGACATAAAATGGACATTAAAACACATTTGAAAGGGAGTGTCCCCGGCAATAGTTAGTTCGAACTTTATATCTAGAATGCTGTTGAATGTACCAACTAATGATGATTAACTAATAAAACGTTACCTCAACTCTAGAAGTTTCAGTGGTGCAGCCTCATTTCGAATTATATGATTGATACTAATTTAGACAGATTCTCATTTTCAGAATTAGAAGTAAGTAGTCGATATTCAATTTCCGATGATCATTGAACCAGATAGGTTTAAAAGTTATGAATAATACTTGAACTTGTACATTTTGCGTCAGTCAGTCGAAGCCAACTCACACCGATACACGTCTATACCCACGTGAAAATTACCAAAATCACATTGCAGTAAATATTGAACACCACTTGACAAGAACCAAGAAGCAAGGAAATTGAAATGATTGAAACCTAAATATTTAGTAAATTAGTAAATTTAATTAAAAATGTTTTAAAAATAAAAGTTGCTCTTTTTATGTCAATACATATGAGTATAGTTTTTAGTTTGTCAAGGAGAATTAACAATGGGTGATTCCAGCACTCAAATTCTTCTGAAAAATTGTGATTGAATTTACCTTCTGTTCCACATGTTGAACAAATTGCAAATAAAATAATTATATTGTGTGCTATAGGAACCTAATTCGCGAGAGATACAAGAAATCTCCATTCTTATTGGAAAATGTATTTAAAATTTATTTCAAATTTACAACAATATTAGTTGTCTTCTGCCACGTATTCGTCTTTTTTTACTTCTTCGCTATTACTTACGCAATATATAGAATATATTGTAATGCTACGAAAAAAAACACTAAATTTTCGACAGAAAAAATCTTTTCGCCGGGTCCTGGTAACGAAAATATGGATAAATCTTGCCCCTATGTTTAGTAAATTACATCCTCTAACACGTGTATTCAGAATTTGTTTAGTGGGTCCTTAATACCGAAAAATCGACCGACGGTAAAACGCCTGTCAGCCCGCCGGCCCGCCCGCCCGCCCGCCCGCCCGCCCGCCCGCCCGCCCGCCCGCCCGCCCGCCCGCCCGCCCGCCCGCCCGCCCGCCCGCCCGCCCGCCCGCCCGTCCGTCCGTCCGTCCGTCCGTCCGTCCGTCCGTCCGTCCGTCCGGCCGGCCGGCCGGCCGCCGTTCAACTTTTTGAAAACTTCTCTCGAGTAACAGAGTAAATAAGTTCTAACGAGAAACAGAGTACTTTTCGTGTAATTAAGCGCGAAATATAAGCATTTTTTTTTTCAAAAATGAACAATTTTTCTATAAAAAACCGCTCCCAGTTTTTTCTTTAAATTTTCTCCTCATATGTAATAAGGAACGGCAAAATATGAGGTGCTAGTTCCATTTTCGGCTATCTCGCCGTTTTTTTCTTAAAATTGAAAAAAGTTAACATTTCAAAACTACAAAATTGAGATTTTTGCCTCAGACACAGTCGGTTGTAAAAAAAGTCAGCTCTTTAAAAAAGGTAATGTACATTTAAAAAAAGATTAGTTTTCGAATAAATTGCGTTTGAAATGTATGCAATTAAAAAAAATTGTTTTCTAGGAAATGGTCCACATTTTTTCTTTACATTTTTTCCACAGATAGAATAATGGTCGTTAATAAGAATGGCGCAATTCTGGATTTCGTTGAACTCTCCGTATTTCGAAAATAGCAAAAACTTAATAATTGTAAACTACAAAATGGAAGATGGTGATTTTTGTCTTAAACAAATCATTTCTAAAGTATTAACTCATTAAAAAAACGTCATGTACATATGTTTGAAAACACAGGTTAGATTTCGCGAAATTTCGGCTTGAAATTAACGAAGTATATACAGTGTCTCAACTATTACAGGCCACGAGAAAAATCCTCTGAAACAGGATCAAAAGTATATGAAAAATAATAAATATAATTTTAATTATAATTTACTATTCAAAATATCAATATAAATTCGATATTTAGTTTATTCTACAATGTATTTTCAATGTATTGATGTATTTTCTTTAAATCAATCCGTAAACTTTAATTGAAATTAGCCCAATTAGGTTTTCTCTCTTAAAAATACGATTTAAATGTACTATGAAAGAAAAAAAGAGAAAAAAATGAGTACCATAAATTTGTACGAACTTTATTTAACTTTAATTTTATATTATCACCGTACGCTGCCTTGGGCAACAATGCAGCGATGGATATTTGAGAAGTTAATTGTTGAATGGCAACATGATGAGAAAGATAAAATAAGGCGATTTTATTTACCTAACGCTAGTGATACAATATTCTCCACATCCAACAAAACTACTCTATATTCAAGTTTATGAAAGTCGGGAAGAATGTGCATACAGATATGCATTAGGTAATAATATCGTTTCAAATGCATTCATAATGCGATGTATTGAATGACCTTTAGTTCTGGGTGTTCAATTTTTATGAGAAATTATTCTTGCTTACGTGTATGGTGTGCATTGCACACTGCTTACTTGTATGGTTTTGTGAAATGATTTGAGAAGTTACAAATTATGCGAGAAAGTATGTGCGGTTGGAGCACCACTAGTTCTTCATTTCAGTTGGATAAACCAACATTACATGGAAATCTGTTAGAGAAATCGGAAATATGATACTCAAAAGTTAAAACCTATTCGCTTCAAAACAGAAACCTTTTCATTTTCTCGAAAAGAAATAATTAGTAATATCATCTCATGAACTGGTCTTTTCATTCCCAGCTATGTGAATAACTCTTTGTTGTTTAAAACCCCCAATCCTCTAACAATTTTTAGCAAATTGTTTATTGTAAATAATTTTCTACTTCATTCTAAATGTATCCCTTTAAAATGCTGGTGTCGTCATGTAGGATATACATTTTCATACATGAACGTTCTTGAATGTGAATATTCTTGAATTCTCTTACTGTGTTGAGAACGTTAAGTACAAATCCGCTCTTTTTCCATTTGTGTGTGCGGCTATTCTCCAGATCTCCTGTCACATTCATGTCCACAGATCCAGTATGACATGAAAACGTGTTTAAAATTGGAACCATTTTGACAATTAAGTGAGAATATGAACGAAAATTCTGGAACTACGAAATTTGTGAGGGAATATAATTTTCACATAAACGGATGGTATTTTCGTCGGTCGTTTACATATATTCAAAACTGAAAGCAATCTTATGTCGATAAATAAATATCCGGTCAACTAGTCAAAATATGCGCGTAAATGATTTGACCTTCGCAATGAGAGTGCCTTTGCAGTGTACCCGAGTGGTAGTGGGTTTTGGGGGGTTCCTCAAAATGTGGCAGTTATACCATGGTGAGACCAATGAAGGTATTGGGTCAACTTGTTCTTAGCCAGTAAACGTAAACCAGCGTGAATGGCGTTTTGTCAACAGCAAGTTTTCTATTCCAAAGTTATCCGCTAACTGGTATGATATAATAATTTGTGAAAATTTAAAGTTGTGAAGTAAACCTGTAATTCCTTTTCTCTTTCCGCGTAACTTTTTAATTACGCCAGTAAATTTTCAGCAAAAATATTTCATTACCTCTTTTGATAAATGTGCAACGATTTTTCGATAAAACGAATGCGTATTTTTTTAGCATTTGAACTTTAAAAAACTTAGCAACTTGGGTATTTTATGAATATTGTGCAAATTTCACAAAGTGTATAAAATTGCGAAATTTCATTGTTTTTGTCCTGCTTCGGTTTAATGAGGGCCATTTGAGAGGCAAGTCTCTTGCTTTTGATTTGGGTTCTTCTAATTCTATTCCGTTTCTGGTATTAGTTACTTCTCACAGTGTGTCCTTGTGTACGACGTCTGGGAGTTGTTAGCCACTCATGCGAACTGTGGAGGAAGGCGAGCTATATTCACAGTTAAGCATGGTATCGCTGCATGTGTGGGCTCCCTTTGCTTTCGAAAAAGTCACAGCTTTCACTAGTTATATTTGCAATATTTTCATTTCGTAGAAAACATTAATCTTTTTATTACATTAAATATTTTTTAAAATTTTTAGCAGCTTTTGCAATATGCACTCGTAAACTAATACAACATTTTTTGCATTGCAGACGTAACGATTATATTATGATTTATAATTATACATAACAGCCAATTTAATATTAAAGTTAAAAATGTCTCCCAGCCCATAAGAAAATTGTTGAATACTTCTATACGAAATGTTTAAATGAAGTACCTTGTTGTGGATATAAAGCTGACATCTACTACTTTTTATTATATCTACATTTATTAGAAGCATTTATAGATATTTAATATTATTATGTTGTATAAGTATTCAGAAATTATTCGAAAAACTTTCGTCTCTTTTATATTACGAATAATAATCACTTCAGATGATGAAGTTACGAATAATAATCACTTCTTTGATGAAGTTACAAAGTACGTCGTCTTGTTGACACTTGAATCTTGACACTTTAGATTCAATCACGAAATTAATAATGTATACGCAATGTACTATTACTGATAAATATAAGTGTTTTTTTTAATTATCCGGGTATGTCCGAGTAAAAAAGTTCGTTGTTTGATGTTTTATTATTTCAGAATATGATTTGTAGTATTGTGTGCATATTTTTGAATAGCACACGTGACTAGTGTCAACAAACGAGCAGAGGTTCCCACTCAAAACTTTGCCTCACCTACTTACAATGTCATAAAGATATTGCGGAAATCGTCGTTACGTTCACTTGTTTGCATATCCAATCGTGGATGACAAACGCGCCATGTTCTTACTTTTTTCTTATCGCAATAATAAGTTTTTCAATGTTGGCGCAAACCAATGCGATTCCGGTCCGCAGTACGTTCCCGATATTTCGCGTCTTTGGTCTTTTAATGTGAAACTGTTTAAATCAGTCCAGGGCGAGGTCGTGTGGTAAAACAGTATTTGACGAAAACATGTTACACTATAATCGCTAATATATTTGCAATCGTGTTACCTGCCTGCCTTATTTTGGTGTCGTTGATGTAAGAAGCCGTTACTCGATTATGCACGAGTCGCGTTCTGAGATGACACCGTCGTTGCTCCACGTTAGACGCAATCGGAACTTCATTTAGCCTCACGCGCGGCGCAAGAAGTTGTGTATCCTTCTGGTGGAAACGCTATTCTCAAGTCTTCGGATTTCATGTTACTGTTTGCATTTCCACCTTCCTGTTCCGACTTACAGCTATTCAGTTGCCGAATTAACGACATTTGATTGCTGAAACGTTTTCCTACAAACTTCGTTCTTGAGCAAACAAACATTCAATATACAAATTCAACGTAAACAACTGTGGGAAAGTTACCACGTGTCATTTGTGAAACACCTTCTCATCCTGTCGCCGCTTTGTTTCCGACCTGCTGCTCCCTGTCTTCCACTCGGCTCCTGTGGGCGGCCGCAACGGGACCGCCGCGCCGCGCCGACCCGGTTCTCGCGACCCCGTGCGGACAGGTCGGGCCGGTTCGGAACCCGACGCGGCCGGCGCCCCCGCGACCTTCACGCGCCGGCGGCGGAACACGAGGCGCCCCCGCCCCCAGCCCCCAGCCCCCAGCCCCCGGCCCCGTACCCGCCCCAGCGACACGGGCGGCTGAAGGGCCTTGCGCTCTGCGAAGAAGCACGAGGAGACGAGTGGCCGACGGCAGTGGTATAGCAATATAGCCAAAGGACATTTATTTACGATTTTTAACTATTTTGTAAATAAAAATTGTTCTCTAAAAGTAGAGTTTTCCCTCAATAAAGTGTATCTTGTTAATACATTAGAAACGGATATTTGGTATGTTTAATGTTTGCATTTGCGAATAAAAAGGATATGGAAAGTTATTACTCTCATATTAGCAATGGACATGTGGCAACTTTGTCTTCGTGGTGTGTAATTTAATGTCCTCACGAGCACAAAAATGTTTCTTCCATATTCCCCTCGCGTTATACGATTCAATAAGCTTTTTATTAATTTTTGTTGTCGTGAATGCTGCATTTATTTTGTGGTAGTGGTCAGTGTGTGGTTTATTGAAATGCCCGACATCAACCACATTTTGTGGAGTAAATCGTTCGTGCTTTTTGTCAGTGAAACTGATGAAACGTTCATTTAGGAGATTACAGTTATTAAATATTCTAAAAGATGAAACGTCAGAATACTTTTTTGAAGCCTTCATTCGAAGATTGAAAATGGATGAAGATTCCATATAGCACAGATTTTTAAACGCTTTTTGTAACTCATATAAACGTATTCTCTCCTTAATTTTTTTCATGCATAGTTTTGTTTGGTAAAGAATCAATAGATTACGTTTCAATTCATTGAGCATCGTTCTTGTTTACGTCCGACACATTTAACAGCCCAATTTCACAGTGCCTCGCGCGCTTCTGTCATTTAAATTTACATCGAAGCGGGGCTGAAAAAAATGTGATTTACATTGTAAACCACAACTTTTTCGGTCCCGGTTCGATGCACCTTTCATCATCTCGCCCAGCAGCAAATCACCGGGAGCGGTAGCTCAGTGCATCAACTGATGTCACTGCAGTGCCTCTAACCGGGAGGTCCTAGGTTTCAGTCCTGACACTAGCTTTTCAGCTAGGTCGAATTCAGTCGCTGTCTGGAGGAGAAGTCTAGCGGCCGGCTGCTCTGATCGATAGTTGCCCTACTGGTGGGTGAGCCCTGGTTAAGGGGAAGCCCCACTAACCGACGGTAGGTCGGCGCCGGATCTCGCCATCCAGCGGAGGAAGATCACCGCCATCTCCCGAGAAAAAACATGCACTTCACTAACGGGACTAATGACCAAAGCAGTTGACGCGTCCGGAAACACGAAAAAATCAATCAATCAAAAAAACCAGCAGCAAATCCGGATTCGCTTGCTTCCGCGGTGCGACGGAGAGAGCGTGCGATCGCCCAGGGCGGCAGGAGGTGCTGGCGGCGCTGGCGGCGGCGGCAAAGCGTTCACCGAGGCCGTCGCAGCGGACGTGTGAGGGCGCTGCTTTTCAGCGCCCGGAAGCTGCAGAATGGGCGGCGCTGGATCCGCTTCCGGCGCGGCGGACGCCCGGGGCGCGCCCTGGCAGCGGGAGGGGCTACAGTCCCGCACGGAACAGAATGCGCCTTATGCAACTCCTTTCGCGAGATCGGTTGGTCGAGTGGTTTTTAATTTTCCAACATTGATAAGTCGATTTCTGTACGAATGTATTTGTTTTCCGATGTGATACATTTATTTAGATACCTTGATTGAAATTTAAACAAAGGAAACACCAAACAAAATTTATGTAACCCTAATTTGTGATGTGAAAGTTGTTTTAGATAAAGAATTGTGAACTAATCTGTGATTCAAAAGCATTTGCAGTGTATACACACTCATGTTTTACGTCATTGACAGTTCTGTATTTTAATCCTGCAGAAATGTAAAACTCGTTCAAAACTTCAGCTTCAAAATATTATCTTTGTAATCTTCCTTGATTTGTACAATTAGAAAAATCTTATTTACAAACTTTTATCACATCATTTTTCGAAGATATTTTAAGAGACACTTTTGTATTGAGACAGACCTGAACCAACGAAAAGAAAGATATTCACATGCTTGTAATATTAAACGTATTTGTGAATGTTATAAATTGTTTAAATTCAATGTCATGAAATATTGTTATGTAATCAAATATGTTAATTTTCATTTAATGTAAAATTGTAAAAATGTTTTTGATCGCATATGACCAAGTAGTAGCACAGCGATTTAAATAAAATAAATTTTAAAAAAATTGAAAAAATATTTAATGACAATATTCCTGTTTAAGGCAAACATTCTATATTTATAATAATATATTTATTTTTATTGCAGATTCCAGTTCAATTTTTTTATATTTATTACTCCGGAATATCCGCTTAAAACATCTAAAATAATTGAACTGGAATCTGCTATTTTATTTGCTTTATCAAATGTATTGTCATTGTAAGATATTAGATAAACACTATTATATTGTGCTCTACAGATGATGTATGTTGTCATTCAGCAATGAATAATAGGAAGTACGTCCACCATGTAAACATTTACCCTAACTGGAATTATATCCAGTTTTCATGCCAAAATTGTTTACCTTATGACTGGTTTGTCTTTCAAAGTTCACGGGTATTTAGTAATCAGTTTGTTGAAAGTGATAAAATATCATTATTTTCAAATCAGAAAAGTGACAAATAGATTAATTTAAAAAACAATGTTACATCATATTCCCATTTTTGTTATATTTCATTGATTTGTGTTTACTTTTCTGTGGAAAGGAAAAACCCGATGTATGTGTAGCTCAAGACAGATTGACCTGACCTTCAAGAAATTGCTAAAAAAAATCGATCCGTGAATGATAAAGTTTTCATACTACTGCGAGGCCTTCGCACGTGCCCTGTTTGTGTCCAAACACGTCCTGTCTGTAGCAAGTTAAATGTGCTTACAGTGGAGGATGCTTGAGAGTGAGTGGCGTCGGATACTCTCAAGTAACGTTATCCTCTAAACTTTAGTGAGCTGTTGAACATTTTTGCTTCAAGAACGCAAAGATATCTACCTACCGCTTCAAGATACGCCATAACGTCCCATGAGGTTGGTTTCCCTTGGAATGAAGCCTTCAGAAGTGGAAAAGACCTGCAAATTGCAAGATGCTACTGGAGGGTATACCATGATTACGAACAACATGCAGCCACGACCTTTCGCATCGATTTCAGTTACTGTTACTGTTAGAAAATCTGTACAAATCCTGGATCTTTCAGTAGGTAATTCTCACATCATTTTAAATCGCACATGAGTCAGATGAGTGTACTTAGAATAATCCCTGCTCCTGACTCCTGTTCAGAATCGTGTTGACGGGTGGGTCTGAAAACAGAGCATCCATGATGATGGGGTTGATTGGCGAAATAACATACTAATCATTACTAACGAATAAAATGTCAAGTAAGGCTTCAAAATGCGGCGATTCGACTGTGAAAACTAGTAAAGCTTTAGTCGTGATATTAAAGCCGTCAAAACATGGCTTTGAACATGTATTCGGAATGAACATGCAACCATACAAATGAATTGCATTTAATGGCGAAGGAGAAAAAAAATAGAGTTTTTGTTATTTTTTAGGATCAGTCTCATTCTTTATTGAACAACTCTCATGTAGACCAGTTTTGAATAACGACTCAGACTTCATTAGGTTAGTTTATATCTAAAGTGAAATACTGCTTTCCATTAACGGTAAAGCAAGATGTTTTCGGCAAAGGGCTTATTAAAATAATATTTGAGAATTTGCATACATAATTACACTCACATTTTATCGACAGTATGAATCAATCATGCGGCTGCTTTTAGCGATTACTTCACCACCGGTTCTCCCCTCTCTCCCCAAAATGACTTCCCTCCTAAAGCATATATTTCTCGCGCTCGGAAAGAGTGAACCGATGTATCGTTTTGATCAGCAGCAAGGTCTGGATCTGAAACGAATAATATGGGGCACGTCATCTCGTCTCCTTCATCGGCCTTAAAGGCGTACGTCTGGAGGTGCCTTCTTGAACATAAAGGTCTCGACTCTCGATGACTGTGACTCCAATGGTTATTCTCTCCATTGTTACACATATGACCTCTTCTACACACAATTTAATACACAAACACACTATCACACTCACACAATCATATACTCATGTAAACTCACAAGAATGGATATTATAGCTAACTGAAGAATATGTTTATCTGACCGGTTTGTAATGTACAATAATCTGCATCCGAATTATCTTCACTGTGGGATGACATTGCATTTGCCTAACAGTTGTTGAAGCTCATTCTGTTCGATCAGCTGGGTTATACTAGTACAATAGTGCAAATACTATGACTCATTTTGACAAACAAGGTCGCTTACGAACACTCCAAAAACGGCTTCAGAACATTAATATCTTGTTGAGGTATTATTGGCATAGTATAAAAGAGTTTTATGGCATATTGACCAAAGGTTTTATTGATTAGACAAGTAGCCTCCGATGGCTTAGCATTGGTATCAGGTTTTTATTAATCAAAATTCGGCTACCGTAAGCAAATGCTGATTTCCGTAAGATGGACGTCGTAAGCTGCTGGTGTGACAAATTAAGTTGTTAAAGACGATAATAACCTCTCTTACGTATCTTTACTTCTCTAGTAGCATTACCTCTATCACTATTATGGGAGTCGTTTCGCCCTATTGTTACCAACTTTTTGGATTGCCTCCTTACCACGTCCGCCTGCTACTGCAGTGCGTCTCCTCTGTTATTTGATCACTAGGGAACGGGTTTTCATGTAAATACACATTTTTACATGGACGAGATACCTGCATTCACTAACATCTTTTAGACTTAACACGACATTCTGAACGAATTGGAACTATTTTTATTTTACATATTTTGGTATAATTACTTTTTTATATATTTTATCTATTGCTACATATTTCGTTACACTTTAATATAAATCGAAAATAATCATTTCACATGCGAGTTTCAAGAAAGTGGCAGAACAATATTTCTCTTTTTCAAGGCTTTGGGATAATTTGTTTATTATTCGGTGTTTTTGATCTATCGTTGAATGACCTTTCCGAAATCTATATTGAAACTCTGGTATTATATTATTTATGATTAGTTTAAGACGTTGTAGAAGTGGTTTTTCAAAGACCTTTGACGACACCGGTACGAGACGTATTGGTCTGTATGACGCAGCTTCTACGCGCCTACCGTCCAGGGTTTTTCCTAACAAGGTATCTCTCATCTGCGGTGCACCGCCACATTCGGGGCAACCTCTAAGCCCCCGACTGGTCTCCCTATATTTGTGGTAGTGTAGTGCGTGTATGAATAAGTGTAAGTAAGGAGGAGAGGATAGGACAAGGAAGAGGAAGGAAAGATCGTGCGCTGTCCGTGGCCCGTTTGGTAGGGTACTGCACCGACATTCGCCTGGTGTTGATCAGAGAAACCACGGAAAACTACCGATCAGAGCAGCCGGCCGTCGGCAGCTGGATGTCGGATTGCCGACATCGTGACAACGACGGACTACCATGCAATGACAGTTCCTGTTAATGGATGTTGTTGATTAGTAACAGAGAAAATAGAATATACTTGTACATTACGCTCTATGAGTGCACGATTTTAAGTGTTTTGGTATAAACGACCATAAGAAAAACCTATTACATTGAAAATTTATATTCTCGATTTTTATTCTACAACTCCAAAGCACCAAATAGTTTTTTGGCTAGCTGGAATCGAGAACAACCATATTAAAACATTGTTAAACATATTGAGTAAGTTTCTCGCTTTTGTAGTGCTGAGGCTGGTGTGGCTCACAATCGCTTGCGTCGGAAGAGAGCGTTCGCCGTCGTCATCATCATCATCGGTGGCGTCCCTCGCCCTAGGCGGCGCGCCGCGGCGCGCCCCCGCCGCAACCGCAGATCATGAATAACAATCCACCTCGCGCGACTGCCAACTCGACTCGGCGGGCGGGGGCGGTCGCCGAATGCATCTGCATTAATGGCCAACGGGGCACCTGCGCCCCGCGCCCTTGGCTTTGGCATGTGCCACCCACGCGTGCCCGCCCCCGCGCCCTCGGGCGCCCAAGCCACCCACGCGCCCCACGCCCCGATGAGCTCTCATTGCCCCTGTGCTGGCTGTAGGGTCTGGGAAGTCTTCGTTCCACCCATTGTTCAGAGAATTATAAGGCGAATAGAAAGAGGGGAAAAGATAATGGGAAAACGCAGGGCGTTGGATGGAGCATTAAAAGTGTAAAAGAACTGGAGTAGAAAAAAGGGCAAAACGTTAGGGTGGATTGACGCTTGAAAAACAAAATATTAATGAGGCAACTTTTCAAGATATGAGTGTGAAGCAGAACGGTGAATTGTATGAGGTGCTAATATGAAATCTAGATTCTGAAAATGACGTACATGAAAATGCAAACAAGAGCGAAATTCATGGAAATTCTAAGTACAAATGTGAACATTGAAAAACTCAATAGCTCGGCACACTCCGAACTTGGTCAGCGTTTGAACAACCCACCATCATTACGACTAAAATAATACGTGTTCATTTGTTTTATATATTCACGCCGTATTTGATATTCTTACTCACAGTGAAATTTCATCCTTACTTACGTGCTATTGATCATGAAGTTGAGGAAAAACAGATTACATGTATGGAGATAGAACACAGAAAGACTTGCAAATGAAAAATTTCTTTTGAATTGTAATATTTTTTAGCGATAATTAAATTCGATAATTAATAATTAAATAGCAACAATTCAATTAAATTCACCGAATATATGCTGTCACCGCCATGGACCTACCTAAACCACATATGTCCGCTTGCTCCCTGCCCTTGTAAATCTCTGTAGAACTCTGCACCCTAGCAACCGTGGCTCCCTTTCATGTAGACTTCGTCGGCAACACGCACTGAATGGAGATTAGCCGCTCCTTGACTATTTATTGCCTTTTTAAAATCTTAGCATGTGCAGCAGTCGCCTTGCTGTGTATGCATTTCTGAAGACGTGGCGTAAGAGACATTTACGAAATGCATATCAATCGCCATTTGACCCATAGCCTGTGTGATTTATCGATAGTGCTAGATGCATAACACATCTTCTTTGCTTGTAGGAGCTTTTGAATATTTAACCATTTTCTCGTAACTTCGTACAGGAGGAACACATAGCAGAGAACAAGCTACTTTCCTTTGTTATATGAATTGCATGATCAAAAGATTCTGAACCACTTTAAGTTTAATATATTCAACCCTTAGTGCCTTTTCTTCAAAGAAGAACCGTGAAGTGCCGTTGTGAAATTCAAATACGACGCTTTGAAGACACACACTAGACATCTCAGTCTCAATCTCTTGAATTCTTCTCTTGAATTTTTTCTGGTTTTTGAAGGGCTGCTTATTAAAGGAACACTGAATTAACGTATCAGTCCACGCTCAATCTCTATCAGATGAAAGTCTGGCAACAAGGAAAATATAGAATATAAACCAGGAAAATAACACATCTTGATGGGAAAGACTAAACTGGCATACTGATATTATTAGAAGCTCCCTACATTTCAGAAACACAATACGTAACATTTCCTCCTGATGTAGGCAACGCAAATGAGTGAGAGTTCTCTGTTCGTACTGTAATATATTCGTGTTTTCATTTGCATTCCTACTTCATTTCATTCGATACCTTCGGCCGCTTGCAACATCCATACACAACGAGTTTCCATATTTTCCCCCTGGCAAAAAAAAAAGTATTCCCTGCAAACAACCCAAAGTAATTAGGCATGAATCAAATAACTAGCGCACTAGCAGAGACTCAGTCTTCTGTCAATAGCAAGAAGCGCCCCGCAAGAGCGAGGAAGAGTCCATGCATTTTGAAGGGACATTTGCATAGTTGCTGGGGAGTCCCGATCTCATTTCGGCAGGCCACGCCGGAACAAGCCACTAACGCGGAGCGCCATCGCGGGCGCCACGGTGGGCCTCGGTCAGCGGGAGGGGTGCGGTGACGGAGGCGGAGGCGGCGATACGGTCGGCCGGCCAAGCGCGCCCACGCCCACGCCCACGCCCGTGGCCGCCGCCGCCGCCGCCGGCCCCGCGGCGGAATTTCAATTAGGCGTAATCCGGCCTCCCCGGGGCGATCCGCAGCCTCCCCCTGTCGGCCCCCGACTCGAGCGCCTCCCCCGCCCTCCCGGCGTCGTCGTCATGGCGACTGCGGCTACATTGTTGCGCCCTCTCCGACCGCCCCATCGCTGCACCGGCGTTCTCGCACCCCGCGCGCGAGGAAGAAAATTGAAAAATCATGAAGAGTTTTAATTGTGCCGCCCTCCTTCGCGGGTGTCGGGGCGGGGCGGGGCGGGGCGGGGCGGGGCGGGGCGGGGCGGGGCGGGGCGGGGCGGGGCGGAGCGGGGCGGGGCGGGGCGGGGTGGGGCTGCCGCAGGGGGGGACCCGGCGCCGGAGCCGTGCTCTATCGCTGTATCGCCCCCTGCCGCGGTGCACTAACGAGACGCCTCCCCACCCCGCTTACCCTTCTCTGCCCTTTCGGAGCCGTGGTGCGTGAATTCTGTCGGGCCGCGTTTTTGTTTTTTTTGTTTTCCTTTTTATGCGTTCAGTCGTTTTTATAGCGCACGTGCGTTGCGCTTTTTGCTGAGTACATGCGAACGCCTTTGCTTTTATTTTTAATTTCGTTTGGAAGAGGTGCGAGAGGATGTTTTTATCGATTTCTTTATCATTAAACGCGTGGCCGCCCGGTTTCTGCGTGGCGTCGCGACGATGCAAATGTTTGTGGGCGTGCCCACTCGTGTAGAACGTTCTTCTGCCTTTTCGCTCGAGAGCGTGCGCAGCGTCCGTGTTCTTTTTCGTCACTTGTTTTTGTGGAAACTTCAGGCTAGTGTAAGATGTCATGATGCTTTTACAAGAGGGAGCATCTTAACGTTTTCAAAAGAACGTCGCGCGCTTTCATCTTGTACGTAAGAGTTCTCCTTGCCCTTTTTTAGCATGAGTTTTGTGATGAATTAAATACGTTTAATTGCATAGAGACGAGTGTGCGTTTCAAAGATTCACGCATCCACGCAAATAATTTAGAAACTCTTACTTGGGCATACATTTGAACGAGAAAACAATGGAAAGAGTGAGATGTATTCATTTCATAGGGAGATTAGATATGAAGGTGACGTCCCAGAAAGACACATCGCATCGGAAATGCGTCATTGGCATTAATACGTTACTAAAAACTAGATCCTTATAATCTGACGTCCATTTCCTTTTTAATACATCTGGAATTCAATTGATTACATGAAATTATCCTTATCACAGGTGGACTGATACATTGACATAACTTATTGTTAGATAAATTTTCTTCGAATGATGAAGTCAATAGTTCACTTTCTACCTTCTTGCCCTTAAGACGGTACTTCGTAAGAAGAGAAAGTTAAGTAATCGTGCATCAGAAATCGGCAAATTTTTATATATTATTTGTGAATCCATAAAAAATACCCCATTAATCTATCAGCCGCGATAATCCATGTCTGAGAATATCATCACTGGTAATTAATACATTTCTATCCAAAAATCAAATTTTTCTGGGTATTTTTATGTTTGGGTAATGTTTGCTTTTCATTACATCATAGGCGACCTATCAGGGTTTCAGAGATTGATCTATTGCCGCGCAATTTCTTTCGGGAGAGATGGTATCGAGCCGCGCCAAAACCAAAGCCGGGATTATCGCAGGGCAGGCGAGCGCCCACACAAGCGAACTGCCCCCACCCCGGCCCCAGCTCGGTCAGGCTAGAGGGCGGCGAGCGAGGCAGGGGGGTGTGACGCGAGCGGCGGCGAGGGCGGTGAGGGGCGCGGATGCATTCGCGGAAAGGGGAGTGGGGCAGTGAGTAGGTCGAGGGACAGTCCGCGTGCAGGTGGATAGATGTGTGCACAGGAAGGTCGTGGTATGTGGTTGGTGATGGTGAGGACGGAGGTTCGGAGGCGGCGGTGAAGTGAATGGCGGGATGGCGAGTGGCAGGGGCCGGGAACGCGCAAGTGAAGATTTGCGGAAAATTGGTTCAGCCCTAATGAGGTCCCGTTTGCCGGGGGATTGGGGCGGCTGCAGGCGGAAGGCCAAGCCAAGGGCTCCGAGAGCACCGCGTGAACCGACGGTGGAGCACACGGGCTCAATTTGTCACTCGCTTTCGTTTTGTGATATTTCCCAATCATGCTGTCCCCTCGACCTTTTATTTCCTTTATTTCGTCCTGTTTTCGTTCTCTGTTTCATTTAGCTCTAATTGAAGTTTTACGGGGGAAATTGCGCTTCGTTTTGAGTCAGCCGCATTTCTCCTCTTGCACTCTACTGTTTGTCTTCATCGCGTAGCTTTGTTGTATCTTGATTTGACTCTAATTTAGTTCCATATCTTTAGCGCGGAATGAACTAAAATTTGTTTTGTGGTTCCCTGAAGAAAAAGCATTCTCACACACGTCCACCAGCAATGCCAGCAATAAGGTCTTTTAACCTGTTGCAACAGATGAAATCGCGTGACCAACAGTCTGTTGGTTTGCGATGTCCTCCCGCCAAGTGCACGTAAGCAGAGCGTTGCACGGAAAGGGCGTCGCTGGCCTGTAAGTCGAAGCGCGAATGGCAGTAAGTCGTTCATCCAGTCGGGATCGATACTCCCCACTAAGGACCCGCGGGCGCGGACGCGAGGTTGGCGGCAGCGCAGCAGGTTGTGGCAGATGGGGAGAGAAGTGTAGCGGTAGAGGCCCTAGTTGAGATGGCTATGCCAAGCGTTTGCGTTGTTGACGAGTTCCTAGAACGTTCGAGGAGGAACCGTTGCCTGTGGAGTGATGGTATCGTTGATGGTAATGATAGTGAAGATTAGTACCAGCTGAAGACGGTTAGTGCAAGTGGTCGTTAAGAGTGCGGCGGGAGGCGGAGGGCGCTGTTGGAGGCGGGGGTGGAGGGGAGGGCTGCGGCGCTTCTCCCTCCGCCCTCTCGTGGACTCAGGGCGGCGCACCCCTCGCGCTCTTCGCGGCCTTATTGAGAGACGCGCCCGCCACCATTTGCTTAGCTGACGGGGGGGTTGTGGGATTATTATTATTATTATTATTATTATTATTATTATTATTATTATTATTATAATTATTATTATATCCAAAACAATAGACCAAGTTCGTAAAAAGTAATTTTATTACCGCACACTTTACAGAGTGTACCATAGACAAGCGCAAGTACCGTATAACCAGAAGTGCCGAAGGAATGCCTTGTCGCCGTTCGCCAGTAGATGTCCAAAATTAACTTAGCCCAATCGCCGAAAATCCAGGAGTGAAAGTCCGTTGCATTGCTGGTCACTATACACTTCACTTGCACTCGTAAAGCACTACTTCGCTTCACGCCAGGATCACTTAGACTCCTCTTGATCCTCTTTCTTTTTATGTAGTACTCATATCCAGACTCTCTAATCATTCTGCTTAGTGGGATAAGGGAGATGTAGAGTTACGGTGGACTGAAATTGTCACCCTGAAACATACCTCGCCAGATCTCAATTTCCCTGGTCTGATACGAGAAACTACCCTGTTTAACGTGTAGCGAAGTATTCCATTCCGATATACACTTAGAGAGGAAATTCAACAAAGCTGGGTTAATTTTATAAAGCTCTAGGATGCGCAGAAGCCATGTGTGAGGCACAGAGTCAAATGCCTTTTTATAGTCCTCCCATCCCACAGATATATCATGTAGGCGCTAGCGAACTTTTTGTGTTACCACACTATCTATAATCAATAGTTCTATGCAACCTAGTTCCTTTTCGGCAGTCAATTTGCTCAGGAGGTAACAAATTTTGATTTATTAGATATCATTAATTTTCGAAGATATAACAGCAGTTAACATTCTGTATAAGGTTGATATGTGATTGATAAGGTTGAGAGAACATCTGTTTCTTCAAAGCGCATGTCGTGACCGCGTCCCGACAGCGCGTGGTCGGCGACTGCTGATTTATCTGTATGTCCTAGACGGCAGTCCCTTTTGTGTTCTTTTATACGAGTATTGAAACTTCTCCCTGTCGTACATATGTATACAAAATCGCAAGAGCAAGGAATTCTGTAAACTCCGGCTAGAGACATGCAGTCCTGGGGATCTTTGACTGAGCGTAATATGTTACGGAGTTGTTGGGGCCGGACCGCATAGGGAGACTGTTAACAAGACATAGGGTTAAAACAATCTTTAAACCCACCCAACAACTCCGTAACATATTACGCTCAGTCAAAGATCCCCAGGACCGCATCTCTCTAGCCGGAGTTTACAGAATTCCTTGCTCTTGCGGTGCTCTTGCCGGCATGTAAAGAAGTGAATCAGTTACTGCAAATTGCCCTCCTGATGTCATCCATCATGCTCACTCCCTCCACAGGGTCCAGCACCTAAATATCGCGAACCCTACGAATAAATTTCCAAACTTAGTTTATCAGCCTCTCCTCGCCCGCACCAATGAACTCCGCTGCCTCCGGGTCGGCGAGGTCGCCTCCGGGCTCTATCTGCGTCGCCCGGCCCGCCCCTCCGCCGAGGGTGGAGGCTCCGCCTGCGGGCTGGCTCTCCCCCGTCAGGTGGCGATTTTTATTGGGAGCCTGGCCGGGCAGCCGTGCGAGCCGGCCTCTAACCCCCGTGCCGTGCGCCGGCCTGATAGCGCCCCGCGGGCTTTGTCTCTCCGGAGCGCTGCCGGGCTCAGCCTCGGCAGGGCCCTGGGCTGGGAACGAGCAGGGCAGTGGCTCGGGAGGAAACGGCTCGTGCGAATAGAGCTGCTTGGAAATGGACAAAAAGGTTTTGTTTAAAGGATTAGTATAAGGTCCTATACGCTGTGAGAAGACTCTTCGTTCTCCCTAAAAATATGACTTACTTGGATGATCGTGTGAGAGATTGTATCGGTTTTTGTTTTTGAAAGATGAGCTTGTCTGATGATGTGACCGATGCCATTAATGTAAAATCACTCTAGATTTTAAAAAATGAAATTAAAGTCAAACGTATGCCAATAATATCTACCATCGAAGGGGAGAGACGTATTTCTCATTGTTTGTTTCAAAATGGAGTTCACGAATCAGGTCCCGGGAGAGATGGCTCAGCGCATCAACTGCTGTCAATGCAATGCCTCCGACCGGGAGTACCTAGGTTCGAGTCCTGACCGTGGCAGGATTTTCAGCACAGCTTGATAGCTAGGGCGAATTCTGTCGCTGTCTGGAGGAGAATTCTAGCGACTCCTTCCGAAAGGCCGGTCGGAAGCTTAGAGCTTGTCCCGGCTTGGGCAGTCCGTGGCTGTTGGGAGATACCTGGTTGGGGAAACCTTGCTATCCGACGGTTGGGCGGCGTCGGATCTCTCCATCCAGCGGGGGCGAAGAGTACTTCCACCTCCCCATTAAAACATGCACTACACTTACAGGACTAATGTCCTTATCAGTAGACGCGCAAGGAATCACTATTCAATTAATCAATCAACGACACACGTGAGATGAATTGGTGGGCGCCAACACTGAAACAGTAAATCGAAAAGACGTGATAGTAACGTTATAAGAATGAATAGTCTTCGCTGGACATTTTGCCAAAAAATGTATTTTATCCTTTTGTTACTGGTGAGGTAAATTAGAAATGTCGACAGTTTTGCGAGAAGTGAAAAGAGCATGCCAGGTCCAACCGTGCCCCGCTCTGGTTCCGGGCCGGACTCTCTGAGCGCCGCGCCGGCAAGGGGGCAGCGGTGTGTGGCCCGCCGAGGCCGGGGGGCTCGGGCCGCGGCTCCGGCGCAGCGCGGGCGCAGCAGCCTCACTAATAGAATTTGGCGACTTTGCGGAGGCAGTCGGGCGGCGCAGGCCGAAATTAATGAAGCTTTGGCGGAAGAAATGAGATTAGTGTTGGGGGAAGAGAGGGCGAGCGGAGGCGGCGGGCAGATGCTTAAAGGAAGACTAGCTGGCTGCAAGACGGAACTTTTTGATCTCGACGAAGGCTGTTCATTGAACCGGCGTTTAATAATTGTGATAACGAATGTATAAGTTGTTCCGAAATTTACGCACTAACTTCTCGGTAATGCCATCAGCGTAATATTTGAAAAAGGACGAAATGAAGTCTTTAAGACGACCTTGTCAAATTTGGAAGATTTCTCTTAATAATATTATTTTTGTAGTTGACTGAAAAAAAATTGATTGACTGATTCATTCGTGTTTCTGGGCACAACTGCCTAAGTCATTTGTCCCGTTAGTGTAGTGAATGTTTTTAATGTCTGGAGAAGGCAGTGTTCTATCCCAGCTGGATAGTGAGATCTGACATCGAACTACAAAGCCGGGACAAGCTCTAAGCTCCCGACTGGTTTCTCGTCATGTGTAGTGGTGTAGTACATGAAAGTGTAGGTAAAGGGAGACGAAGGGAAGATTGCGCGCGGCCCTGGCCTGTTTGTTAGGGAACAGCTCTTGCATTCGCCTGGTATTGATTGGAGAAATATCGTAAAATTATCGATCAGAGAAGCCGACCGCTATAATTCTCCTCCAAAGTCCAGTGGCTGAATGTGACCTACAGATGGCCAGCGAACCTGGAATCCTTGAAAACCGAGAAATATAAAAAACCTGGAAGAACCAAAATAAAACGGGAATTTGATTTGAAAACCGGGATTCTTCTTTTTCAGATTATCCTCAACTTTTAACACAAATTCATATACATCATCGTGTTCAGTAAAGAATGTGATTCAATTCAGTACATGATAATGGCGAGTGAAAAATCGAAATATCTATGAGAGGTGCCATATGCATGCTTGAGAATTGCGTGGTCTTTGACTCGCGCATCACACAACTTCAAACACTGCCGCGTGCGTATGTGGAGCGTCCTGCGGATGTCAAAATTCCATTGCAATCGCCGACCACAAGATGAAAATGTCCTGCGTCACAAAAGCTTAAAGCTATCAAGTACTTCTGCGTGGGCGTTGGAGGCGTATTTCTATTTAAAGGGTATTCCAGACGCTGTTCTATTTCTTCTAAAATCTTCAGGGACACCGACATCGACTTTCTGCATCTACGTAGAAACTGAGTCTCGTCCAGAAATTATAAAAATGATTTTTTAAAGAAATTACTTGTTCTGTAGACATGTTTGTTTGAAACCTCTACTCAAAATTTAAGCATCAAAATTATCTCTCTTGTTAACATTTCGTCACTCGCGCGGCCATTCGTAGCGCGAACAGTGCTACTCGCGCGCTGAAGTTCGACCAGCGCACTCCTTAAGTAGTTTTCTTTCTTTATTAGCATCGTTAATATACTTCCCTTATTTATCTACATCTAAATTTTAATTTAATACGCTATGAAAAGAAAAATATAATTGTAAACAATATTTGAAGCCCTTATTATCCGCACGCGTTTTCTTGAGCCCCCATTCCGCTAAGTGCGAGAGGAGTGAGTGTTGGTTATTTTGACGATGGGAGTGTAATATTAGATTTGTAGCGCGTTTTTCGATGCAAAATATTTTCTATTGTACGGGAGCGAACATTTCTAATTATCAGATTTTGTTAACATTGTTCATTGCTATTACTTATTCATAATTCAACTAATGTTAGTAAAGATGTGAGTGTAAGTATTCCAGTTCAAGGAAATGTGCGCGTATATCACACAGACATCACTTAAACAGCAAAAGAATAAAGAAATAAAGTCAACGAAATTCAGTGTACGCGTTAGATGCACTCTAACCTCAAAGCAAGCGTTTGAGTCGTCGATGGCAAGTTGTCCCGGTCGGTCAAAATTTAAGGAATATTTTGATAACCGTCAAGCAAAACGACCTTGATGAAACGAGAATATAACGTTTAAGATGCTTTTTGTGAGCAAATGAAAAATCAATTAAGATTTTTCCTCGTTTATTCTTCTTACATATTACTAGGTTAATGCTTAACATTGTAACTTAGCAGTACCAAATTAACGAACAGACTGAGTAGGCTGGAGCCTGGGGCGCGCAGTTTTGAGGGCGGACAAACTTCAGTGGATGCAAAATTTCTTAAGGATAACTTTTGAATGTTTTTATAGAAATTTGTTTCCATATTTGTATGGAAAGAAAGTGTTAATTATCAAATTAAGTTCCAAACGACCTAGTACTGTGGAACGTTGACGATTGTTTTAGAGAAATGGTAGCCAAAGATGGGAGATGTCTTCTGCAAAACGTATTATTTGTAATGTCTACATTATCTTTATAACGAAGAAAACAAAGTATAATGCACTAATATTCTAGAACTACGTTGTATGTTGTGATTTTTTTTCATGGAAGAAATTTCAAAGAGTGCTTTTTGATGATCAATACCGTGAAGGGTTGTATTCGTAAATCTTTAATATCATTGCCAAAATACTCTTTGCAATGATATTATGATTGCTCATATTCATTGCAAAAATACTCTTTATTCTGTATTCGTTATATTATATTTTTTGCTAGCTTTTATTTTTTTCGTGAACTTAGCCTATTTTCGATTACGAAAATATTAAGATATCAATAGTTTTTAATTTTTGAATTTTGTTGCAAGTATTGGTATGATGATAAAGAACGAACTAATAAAATATGAATTACTATGCGTCGTGAATTACACAAATGTACATGGAGGACACTTCTTGTAAATAGTAGACTTGCGGGTCATGTTCTACAATGAGACAATTGCTTTATAAACTTTAAACGGAGCTACAAATTCGGTTGGAAAATATCACACACTTAAACTACAAGAAATTTTAAAACTCAAGCAACTTCACAGTGTTAAATTACCTTCCTCATTAGCTTTCGGCGGCCCCTTCTTTAGAAACGGCAGAGGGCGCCGCCATTGGGGAATGTGCGTGCGAGGGAAGTGCGTGGGGCACGCGCGTGCGAGTGCGTGGCCTTGCGCTCCTTAATTGGCTGCATTCTTCAGGCACTCTCTCGTTAAGGGCACTTGTGGAAGTACGCCGAGGACTCTTTCGGAAACTTGGGCTGAATTGGCTGTTGTCAACTTCCGGAACGGGATGGCTCGCGATGCGATGAAAGTTCTCCTCCGCTTCGTCAAGCATACCTTAGGATTATGTAACCAATTCTAGCGCGTCCCTGTTTAACATATTAATCGTTAATTCGGCTGAAGTTTGAAACGATTTTGAATGTGCGAGAAAGAAAACAACAAACGTAAATAAACATGAGTGCGCATAACATTCAGCAGGTGTGAGAGAATATTACTGAATGTTCCTACTTCTATTATTGATTTAGTAATATATTATTCAAAGCGTAAAAACACTGATTTTTTAAACGTCTCTATTTAAACAATAATCTATATAACAAATTGTAAGACAAAGTTGTAGTTCGTTTACCATTATACCAGTAGCTGCGTCCTGGAGAAAATCATAACCACATCTTCTGATGAAAATTAAAGTCTGACTATTATCAATATTTACTATTAATTTTTTTGAGGTAATACAATTGTTCAACGAACATCTTTTAAACCTATACACGTTCACATATTTCTAAATAAACAAAAGAAGTAATTCTCTTGAGATAAATCTATATGAATGAAAACTGTTTTTTGACAATTTAATTATTCACAGTACGCTCTACGTGTGGAGAGAAATTAACAAATGTGAATTTGCTGAAGCCATACAATGCACAGGATCTATTAGGAAATCTCTTGGAAAAGCAAAACTAATTTTTCCACTTCTGTGACACTAGAATGCGCGACATCGGCGACGTGGGAGACGAGACTTCTTTAGAGTATGAAGTTCTAATTTTTAATCCAGACGACAGGAAAATTTTGACACGACTGAATTTTTGTACAAAAACGTTACATACCATAACGTTACAACATGGAAACAACATGGAAACATAATTAATATATGTGCTGCATGCTCCTCCATCTCAGGCACCTCACAGGGAGTGAGGGACAATCCTCCTCCCCACACCAACACACATCATGATGAATATGATACTAGTAGAATGTTGTGCGGAGAGCCGAGAATTATATAAGTTGTGCCTGAGGGAGGTACACACTAGCTTCCGGTGCGAGTCTATAGTCTATTATAATCTGAATACATACTGACTGGGTTATTTGTTTTGAACATGAGATATATCTATTAATTACACATAATAGTTTATTAATTGCCACTTCCTTATTCTATGTAAGATTAATTTAACTTAATTTTTTCTTGTATTGTGACAGAACCAAACCAAGGAAACGGATATGACCATACACTCAAAATTACAAACTATTTAAAAATTAAACAACTTAGAAATAATTACAGGAATATCACCATATACGTTAAAATAAATTGATCAATAGGTATAAAATGTATTGCAATTCTTTTCTCTCTCCTCTTTTTTCTTAAAACAATTTACAAGCACATAATTGACAATGAATTTCATTAATATGAATTCAAAACTATTGTGTAACTTGAGCAAGTGCACATGTGGGCGAGTCTTTCTTTATATCATACTGATGTTGATACAACCTTTTTTAAAGGTATTGACCGGTTTGTCCAATGTAAACTTTATTGCAGCCCCACATGGCACCGAATAAACTAAGTTGCTATTATACAGTGTAGGTATCCTGTCTTTGGTTTTACTGAACACAATATTATTAAGGGTTCTTTTGTTAGAGAAGGCAATTGAACAATTATCTGTTTTTAGAATTTTACCCAATGGCTCGGATAATCCTTTCACATAAACCATGGATTTGTAGGGTTTGGTGGGTTCTGTGTTGATCTTACTGAAGGGTGGGGGAATTGAACAAAATTTTGTTGATTAGCCTAGGAGGAAAATTGTCTAGGAGAATTTTTTTAACTTTATGCAGATTAGACCTGTGGAAACATGGATCACTAAGCTGATGGCCCTGTGTTTGAGTGCCAAAGCAACATTAATTTTAGAAGCCATTTTGTGGTGGGAATAATAATTAAGATAATGGTCAGTTTTGTGTGGTTTTCTGTACCAGTCCACATTCATTTTGCCATCATGATTCCGAATAATTATCATGTCTAAAAATGGAATTCTATTGTTCTTTTCTATTTCAATGGTAAATTGCAATTTTTTATGAAAATTGTTAAAGTAACTTGGTAACTAACGTGGTTTGCTCACTGCCAATACGGATGGGTAGGATAAGATCATCCACATATTTAAAAATGAAGGGGGCTTTTGTGGCTGCTCAATTACACAATCAAGAAGATGGTTCATAACTAGGTCTGCTACAATGGGGGCTAGGGGGGATCCCATCGCAACACCATCAATCATCCTGTAGTGTGTAGTTTTATACACTAAATAACCTTCCTTATAACATGAGCTGAATAACTGAACAAATTCTGTTTTACTTAATTTAACTTTGGGTGATTTTCTTAAGCCTGTCCCAATTTTCTGCTATAATCTCTGTGGCCAACTTGATAGGGATGTTAATAAATAGTAAACACATATCCAAAGAAACTATATGAAAACCAGTTGGTATGGTGTGTTCCTTAATGGCAGAATAAAATGCAAAAGAATCTTTAATATTCTATTTATCTGAAGATAGGGAGTTCAGAAGGTTGCCTAGGAATTTAGCTGTTTCATATATGGGGCTGTTGACAAAACTAACAACAGGTCTTAAAGGATAGTAACTTTTGTGGTCTTTAATTAATCCATATATTCTAAGACTGCAACCATTATGACAATTCAATATATTTTTTGCATTAAAATCAATTTTGTTGTTTTTGAAAAGGCTGTTAATCAGTTGATTGTTAAGTCTGGATAGCATTTGGGTGGGGTTTCAACTAATAATTTGGTAGGTTAAAGAGTCAGTAAGCAAGTTGTTCATTTTCTTATCATAATAATCTACCTTCATGACAACAGTACGATTGGTTTTATCAGTTTTTAAAACAAGGAGTTCTTGATTACCTCTGAAGAGGGAACGAGCTTTGGCTGCAATTTTTTCCAGATTCTTGGTTTTGTGATTAGGTTGGAATTTAATTTTCTTGACAAAATTGGTAATTAACTTAGTGCATTTAGATATAGTACTGTCCTGTAGCTGTTTCTCGCACGTTTGTGAAATGATGTGAGATACGCCGGTAATTAATTGTTCTGCCTTTCCTATCTCTTTTTCGTGCGTGATCTTCAGACGCAACGTAGAAATATCTAAGTATAAATTTTGACATTGAGATCGGATATTGAGAACCTGTGATGTAGTGACCCTAAAATACAGTATCTCCAAAAGTTCACTCCAACAGGAGTCGACTGTAAGTAGGATATCTAGCTATCACGGGTCTTTGTCAGTGTATTGAGCTGCAACCCACTCCCGCAGATACCTAACCGAGCGCAGTGCGGTGTTCCTTACAAATGTTTGTTTCAATATAGAATGTTAATAGGCCGCTCAGATATCTTTTCTGAATGAACAAAAACTTGCTTGAAAATATTCTAAGCAGTAATTTACTTTCTTACGTACTCCGGAAACGTACATGTCCGCAAAAATAGTACAGTTTAGCAAATAAACAATTTTATCTACTCATTTTCATGTAATGAACGTGTAATCACAACCTGTGTGGCGTAAAACACTAATTTATGTCTGACGTTTATGACCCATCACCGAGATAATACACTTCTTAGAAAAGAATGGTTATTTTCAATATTCATGTAAATATTCTTGTGACTGTCTATAGATGATCATAAAACCAGTTTACAAACCCGTTTAACGCACTTTCTTAGAAGAAGCACTTTACTAACAATCACAATATCTTCTAAAGGAGAAAATATAATAGAAGGTTGCAAAAACACGACACACCCATATTGCCAATGTAGAGTTATTGAAAAAATTCCAAATGTGAATAAACGGTACCAATTAAGATCGGAAAGATAAGAAGAGTTGAAAGTTACCCGTTGATTGATTGATTGATTTTTTCGCGTTTCCGGGCGCGTCAACTGCTTTGGTCATTAGTCCCGTTAGTGTAGTGCATGTTTTTTTCTCGGGAGATGGCGGTGATCTTCCCCCGCTGGATGGCGAGATCCGGCGCCGACCTACCTTCGGTTTGATTGATTGATTGATTTTTTCGTTTTTCCGGGCGCGTCAAATGCTTCGGTCATTAGTCCCGTTAGTGTAGTGCATGTCTTTTTCTCGGGAGATGGCGGTGATCTTCCCCCGCTGGATGGCGAGATCCGGCGCAGACTAGTGGGGTTTCCCCCTAACCAGGACTCTCCCACCAACGAGGCACCGCCCCAGTCGGGACAAGCTCTAAGCTCCCGACCGGTCTCCCAGAATATGTGGTAGTGTAGTGCATGTTAGTGTAAGTGTGTGTGCAAGGGGAGAGAATAGGACAAGGAAGAGGAAGGACAGATCGCGCGCGGTCCGTGGCCCGTTTGGTAGGGTACTGCTCCGGCATTCACCTGGTGTTGATCGGAGAAACCACGGAAAACTACGGATCAGAGCAGCCGGCCGCTAGAATTCTCGTCCAGACAGCGACCGAATTCGACCTAGCTGAAAAGCTAATGTCGAAAAATCCACTACCGGCAGGACCCAATCCTAGGACCTCCCGGTCAGAGGTGCGGTAGTGACATCAGTTGATGCACTGAGCTACCTCTCCCGGTGAAAGTTACTCGTAAATATAGCTAGTATGGAGCTAGGAAAAAAAGGAAAGCTAGGATTCGAAATAATCTGTACTTCTCTGAAATATAGAATACGCCTCCTACCTTTCATAAAATACGCCTTCTATGTTTCAGTATTCGTCCGTTTCACTATAACGAATTGGTCATTCCCTGTCGGTGACCTGCATCCGCCTCGGCGTCGTCATCACCATTGCCCCAAGCCATTCATCACTTCAACCTACCAATTCACCATTTCGACGGATTATTGTCTTAGAAGCCCCCTCCTCCTGTCGCCGTCCGCCCCCACATTCCTGCCGGCGTTCTAGCTGCCCCTCCCCCTCCAAGCCACCGAGCGCCGCGTCGGCTCGCTCCCAAAGGCCGTCATTATAATGACCATCCGCTATGCAGGCGCCCTGCCGGCTGCGTGGCCGCTTCGCCCCGCAGCTGTGGCTCCGCGCCCCACCGACGCCAGCGCTGCGCCGCGGTCGCGGGGCGCACCCCTGCTTGCACAGCCAACAGCGGTTAATAATGAAGAGTGTTGCAACAGCACAACAGGCTCTTCTCAATTTGATGGCGAACCCAACAAAGGCAGAGCATGATTCTTCATCTCAGGTCCTGCGCGTAGGATGTTTCTGAAATGATACTATACTTGTTTTTTTTAACGAGGCATCTCAAGGTCACGCGCGAAAGAGGGAGAGGGAAGGCAAACTCCAATAGGGAGCCGTAAAAATCGGAGCTGTAGTGATGTTGCAGCTCCCCATTGGAGTCTGTCTTCCCTCTGCTTTCGCGCGTGACCTTGAGATGCCACGTTAAAAAAACAAGTATACGAGTAGAAAGGATGGTACAGTCATGGATGTGCTTCATTAATCAAAGGAATATTCATAATCGACGTACGTGTATGAACGCGCCAATTAACGTCATTAAGCATCGACACATTTTATTTGTATTGTCCTACACTACCAAATACTGTGCGTGTTGTCCTTACGAAGTTAATGCTCGCATTCCTAGAGTCCATGAAAGTCATTGTCAGAAAAGGAAAGTGTACTTATCATAATGTTCATAAACGTTTGCTGTAATCTTTATTTGTCGTCTTTTAGTATTACGTTCAACAGAATTTCTTCCACTGATAGTAGCTTGTTTAAATAACAACACAACGTACATCCAGTACCGTATCAAATTGCAGAAAAATGCCAAAATGAAACAATTTTACTTCAATGAATTAATGTTATTAATTGTGATAATGTCTATCAAATATTTATCATCGTTTAAAATTTGTTAATAGTTATGTATTGACAATCCAAAAATCTTGAAGACAGTAGCAATCTTATATATATATATATATATATATATATATATATATATAGTGTGTGTGTGTGTGTGTTTATTGAAAAAATTAGAATAGAGTCTACTTGGTTCTAGTCTAACATTAAAATGATGTCGGAAGATTATAGATGAGAAACAAAATGTTATTTAAGCGCCACACACAAATTTACACACAACAGCTGTGAACTGATGCACCAACAAAGCATCGTTGCAGATTTTGACTTACACAGAACATTATTTTGAACGACTGTGCCATGGAGTCACAATGGACATAAACAACCACAACATCAGGTCTCAGTCCGCTCGTATTTCTGAAGCTTTATTGCTACGGTTTACGTGCAGTTCAGTGAAGACCAGACACACGTTTGGGTCAGTTGTTCTCCCTATTAATTTTCTAAATGTTAACTGTTGCCAGCGTCAAAACAGTTTGCATTAATGGAATTGTGTCGACAACCATGGTGGACGAAAACAAGAAAATTAGTATAAATATTGGCAAGAAAACAATGAAATTAACAGAATCTTCCTAAATATAGTTTTAAGACAAATGGGATGTCCCTTGATATAATGTAAAAATGACGATTTTAGGAAGTAGACATAATAATGCGTCCAACCGTCATTATAGAAAATATTTAAATTAAGAAAATGTATATGCCAACTGTTATTTGTCATATCTTAAAACTTTTGAAAAGAAAATAATGGAAATTGCATTGTTTAAAAACCTTTTTAATTGTTTATTTTATTCAGAAGTAGTTTAGTAGTAAAGCTTGCATCTAATTTATTGAAAAATATAACTTTCTCGTGATAGATATTGACTATTACTACTTCAATGTTACATTGTTACTGTCCAATTTAAACACACAATTGAAGAGTTTCAATTCCATTTCACTTTTTCGAATACAGACGTATTTACGGAGTAATATACGTAGTATAGGGAAAGATGTAATTCTGTTGCGAAAAAAGCGGTGAATTTTCCACAGAAAAAAATTCACTGCGGGGCCCGGATAACGAAAAAGGTGGATAAATCCAGTTGCTAAATGGAGAATAAAATTCCTCTAACACGTGGTGTAGCCAGCCACGTTTTGTGGGTCCTTGACCCCGAAAAATCGATTGATGGCATAACGTCCGTCCGTCCGTCCGTCCGTCCGTCCGTCCGTCCGTCCGTCCGTCCGTCCGTCCGTCCGTCTGTCTGTATGTCTGGGTTTATGTGAACAACACTAGTGCCTAAACTATGCAAAGGATATTTTCCAAACTGAATAAATTCCGGTCGATCTGGCCTGATTCGAAGCTTTGTGATTTTGAAAAACATTAATCAATTTTTGGGGGTATTTTACATGAAGCACCAGGGACATTTTCAAAAAAGGCTCTAATTTTTTTCTTTAAACTTCTTGTAACAATAGAGTAAAATATACTTATAAAGGTGGGATAGGTTCGATGTTTGCAGTTAACTCTAAAGTTGCGAAAACTAAAAGTTAGAATTTTCTCAGCGTCTTTCTACAACTATAAAATTGAAGATAGATTTTTTTTCTTTCTAATTAAATTTGTTTTCCATTTTAATTCTTTCCATAATGTCATGTACATTTTAAAAAAAATTTAGTAGTTTTTGCGCAATATTGCGTGCAATGTATGCAATTTTAAATAATAACAAAAACACGATTTTCTCAAAAACGCTCCAAATATTTTCTTTAAACTTTCGGTAGCAATATTGCTAAATATCTATGAGATGACCTAAAAGCCATATTGATCTATTCTTTCGTTTTTACATTTTTACAGTTTGTACTATTTAGGACGAGGTTCTTTAATACTCTTAAAGTAATATTAGTATTTCAATTCTACTATGAGGAAACCGAAAAGTTGAGAAAGTTTCAAAACAATGTACTTTGAGCTTTGATAGATAGCAGATGGCAAGAAGATGGGACAAGATCGTAAAGCCAGTCCACACCAAGCAAATGAGAAAAGTTTACTACGAGAAAGACTGTGCCATTTCGTAGCGCCTCTAGTTAGTTTCTCGTACAATGACGTGTATACGGAGAAAATGAAATGCTGCGGCAAAAACTGCGATGTTTCAAAGGAAAAACGCGTGTTGCGAAGCCCCATGTAGCAAATTACACCCTTTAACACATTATGTAGTCATATTTCACGAATAGTAAGCCCTTGATACGGAAGAAGTGTTTTTTGCAAAATGTCCGTCGGTCCGTCTGTCCGACTGCTGTCTCTGAGCAACACTAGGACCTAAATTATGCATAGAAAGATTTCCAAATTGAATAATCTCAGGTCGATCTGCCCTCATTCGAAGCTCTCAAGTTTTGCATAATATTCATTAATGTATTCGGTACTTTACATGGATCCCCTGGCTCCAAGTAAAAAACTCTGAATTTACTCAAATTAGAGGTTCTGTCAACTTTCTCGCATTGATTGTAAATGCTCCGCAATATTATACTATTACATAAAGCAGCAAAAATGATTTCAACCAGCAAATATTTGTTCCGCTCCGATCTCAGTTAATCAGAGTAAACTTGTCGGCACTCCTACCACTTCTCCACACAAGAGCCATATGAATCGATCTCGGGTAGAGGCATAAAAAGATAAATGCCTGATTCATGTAAATAACCATCAACAACAACAAAAACTTAAACTCCCAAAGCCTTCACTGCGTTCATCTCGATCACGAAATATCAATTTTGGAGAAAATCGGCTAAACGGTTTAGGAGCTACAGTTGTTTACAGACGGACCTACTGCGGGTTGATAGGTTGATTGATAGATTGATTGATAGTGGTTCCGGGCGCGCCAACTCCCAAGGTCATTAGTCTCGAATGTGTAGTACATGTTGCTCGGAAGGTAGCTGTGATCTTCCCGCCCTGGATGGCTAAATCAAGAGCCGACCTACCGTCGGCTAGCGGGATTTTCCTCAACAAGCTGCCTCCCATCAGAGGGGTATCCTCCTAGACTGGACAGGCTGTAAGCTCCCCACTGGTCTCCCGGCACCATATAAGCAAACTGCTCATGAATTCGGCGCCGGCCTTCATTGATTGGTTGGCGGGCGCGGAGCGCGAAATAGCGCGAAATTCGTTTTTATTCTCTTGCTACGGAAGTGTTGTAGGTTCGTTTTAAGTGTTGTTTTGTCACTGTAAATTGTACATATACTTTTCATTTTATTACTATTTATACATATATGTTTTATTCCGTCTTTCTGTTATTCGTATTTTTTTATTGTTTTATTTTATTCCTTTTTACCCATGTATAATTGTTCATTGTCACATAGATGAATCAAGGATTTTATTCGGTTCATGTCTCAATATTTGTAATGGAACATTAAATATATTTAGTTTTAGAGGAGGGAAAATATGGCAAAAACAAAGGAAGTTGAAGGGAAGTGAAAGTTTTCTCAATATTATTTCCAATTTTGTGCAAAATTAAGTTCAAATTAACTTAGATTGCAAATTGAAAATTTCATTTAAATATATACTGAACTTCACATTTTTTATACATTTTTATACACACATTATTATAGTATATTATAATCTTTTTGAAGGCAAAGTGATTTATTTCAGAAGGATAAATAGGTTGTAATATCAAAGGTTGTTGGTTTTCAAATTTCTCAATACCTTTTGCCAACAACTCATTTTAAAAAATTTTCGATAGCATCTAAATTAATTTGATCACATGTATTGAAGACATTTTTATAATGGTTTATATCTGTGAAATCTTTAAAATCTGCACATATACATAAAAAGGCAATTATAAACGTTTAATCATGTTTTACACTGTTGAAATTAATTAATTAATTACTTTAAATTGTCAACACCACCAAAAACAATGAACAACAAAAATAGAAAATTATGTAAATATGATACTCAATGACTAACTATGAGACTTCACCTTGATCTGATATAGGCCCTAGGTATGAACATGCTACTAGCGCACAGTTCTTTCTGTTGGATTTGTGTGACCATTGGCATAAATTACTTCGCAAATATCTTCATCTAATTAAAGAAGAGTCTGATAATATTTGCATAATTCTTAAATACTCATTCCCATTTTAAAATATTGGAGGAACACTTCCCTTGTCACCTTATTTGCTGGCAGGAACCGCCAGACAAAACCGCCTGACAGAAACGCCGCTAGCAGGAACCACCAGAAAAGTTTAATGCTCATAATTGAATGTGTCAACATTGGATACACTAATAATTATCAAAAAAGTCAATTAAGTCAAATCATTATAAGTTTTCTAAATTGAACATATTGCAATAATATTTAATTTATTATTATTATTATTATTATTATTATTATTATTATTATTATTATTATTATTATTATTATTATTATTATTATTATGCAACTAAAATATTTTCTAACTTTTCTAATTTTTTTCATTAAAGGGAAACCTATTTCTTTTCCATCAGTAATTGTGCATGGCAGTATGACAAGTGATTTAAATAGCATTCTCAAAGTTTTGATTATGCATTTTAAAGACATAGAAAGTGCATTATTAAAATGTAAATATTTTATTATTAATTGTTATTAATAATTAATTAATTAATTTAATAGTTTCTTAATTAATAAATATAGAAATGTAATATTTAAGATTTTTTTCATTTTTATTGATTCCTTATAAATTTTGAGGATTTACTTATGATTTCCTACTTAATTAGTTGTATGTATTCCACAATTGCTAAAGTAGGATTTTTGAAAGAAAATTTTATTTATTGATGTTTTTATTTATATATGCCAATTTTATGTTTCTTACGGGGTTTAGTTTGCAAGACAGAAGAAAGATAAATTTTTGTGAACTTTTTTAAAACTACAAATGGTGTTTGGGGATATATAAATGGACCGTCGAACTCACTGTTTTAGCCTTTGATTAGCTCCAAGAGTTAATTCATACGCAATGTTTGCAATCCTATACACCCTGTTACGTGGGAAAAATTTCTACGAATACAGTGGGCCTAAAATTGTACGCACACGCGATTTGATTCCGAGAATGCTGTGTGCCTGAACTACCAAACCGAGTTTCAGAAAAACTAAGTTCAATTACTCTAACGGACGAGGCCCACTATGAAGACAAACACAAATAGCCCGATTTTTTAATGAATTGAAACATTCATATAAACAAATTGAAAATCGTACGTACTTCAATATAGGATATTATCTTCTTATGTCTGCAGTTTAAAGTTTTATTTTTACGGACAATGTAGCTGGATAGCCAGCATTTTTAGAAAGTCTAATATTTTCATCTTCTACTTCTTTTCTGTATATATCATGATGTCATACACTTTTCTGAACGTGAAAGGATAATCTTAACTATCTTTAGGATAAAATAAAAACATGAGGTGTATTTATGTCAACTTACGAACAAACAAATCCTTTTCATGTTCTAACATTCTATTTCGTCTGGGTGATATTCGCGTATTCCTCTACCCAATTGTTAATACCCTTAATTGAACATGTTTCATTTCTTATGACAGTTTCTTCTCATTTGCAACTTCATTACTGTAATTAGCTTGACAAGAAATGTAATTTAGTTTCCTAGTTCGCATTTATTCATATAAGACCAAAATATAAGTTTAAGTACGTACTGACAAAACACGTTGGATTGTTAGTGCCCATTATGGAAATGACAAACATCACAGCTGATGTGAGAGGAAAACGCCCGTAAACGCAGTCTATCGCTTTGTCTACGAACACAGTAGCCGAGTCCACGTGCACGAACTCTCGCTTTGGCTCTGCAGGGCTCTGTAGAAAGAGAACATACGAGTTTCGTGCGGTTTCGTGCTCCTCTCCCGCTAACCAATCAGGGAAGCCCGGTGCCGTATACATGTGCAGTTTGTTTATATGGCTCCCGGCATGTGTGGTAGTGTGGTGCATGTGAGTGTGCAAGTAAAGGTTAGATAGGACAAGGAAAGGAAAAAAAAGATAGCTCGTGGTCCGTTTGTCAGGGTACTGCCCCGGCATTTGCCTGTTGTTGATCAGAGAAACCACGGAAAACTACCGATCAAAGCAACCGGCCGGTGAAATTCTTTTCCACAGAACAGGACTCGACCTAACTATCCGGATAGTGTCGAAATTACTGTCATCGTCAACTCGAACCTAGCATTTCCCGAGCAGTTGCACTACAATGAGATTAGTTGTCCTGAGCCACCTCTCCTTGTCACCCGTTAAGGATATATAACTCGGTCCCATGGACAATGTGCAGTATATATTATATTTAAATTTCATGCTGATAGATTGATTACTTAAATCGGTTCATGAAGATGCACAAAAGGACGATCAATTAATTTGATGTGACATACGTTTATCAAATCGAACAAGGGTTGAAAATAGGTTTAAAAGTTCAAAATACGAAAATCACGTACAGACACCTCCCGTTTATTTAGTATCGTAATTGATTGTATATGTCAATAGAATTGATTCAAATGATTTTCAATAAAGTTTATGAAATTCTCGGTAGTTTTCTTCGCAACACAGTATTGTGACAAATAATTACCACATAGCGAGGCTCGAACCACTGGCCCTTTCCTAAGCGCTGAAACAGAGCCCGCCCTTTAACCACCTCTGCCACGAGGATCGGCTCTCGAACAACAGTCATGAGAGCTTGGTATTCAGTTCTAGCTTTAGGGAGTCGAAAACTTCATAAAATGTGAAAAAAAGTCCTCTAAACAGAAAAAGATGGCAACTGTGAAAACACAGCTCGACGCGGAAAAAGTTTTGATTGTTGAAAACCCTTTTGCTTGTTAATGTAGTAATATAATATAATGGAAAAGTTAGCAGTTTTGAGAGAAAGTGTGTGCTGTTCGGCACAACTATTTTCATTAATTGTATTTGTGATTAGAAATGATTCAAATGGTTTTCAATAAATTTTCTGGAATTCTCTATAATATTCCGCGGCAACAGAGAATTTTCACAAATAATAATCCCCGCTTTAGGCTCCAACCAGCAAACCTTCCCTCCAAGGAGCCGAGTCCGCACACGTCAATTAACCACCTCGGCCATCTCAGCGGGACTTGGCATTTACAATCCTATAATAGTAATAAGTGCATGCTACATTTGGCAGCAGAAAAATTGAAAAAATGTGAAAAAATCCTTTGGGCGGCAAAGGATGGCAGCAGGGAAAGGAATTAAGCATAACTCAAAAGCTAGTCCAGACTAAAGAGTTTAAAAAACGAACAAAAGCGAGAAAGTCTGTGCCATTAATAGCACTATTAGTTTATTTATTTACTATACGTTGTTACATACGAAAAGAAACTTTATTGAAACTAGAGATACTACAGAATGACAGACTTTCTCGTAACTTTTTCTAATTTCCTTTTTGTGGATTGGTACTGTACAGTCTTGTCCCTCCTTGCACGGGCTCAGAATCATATTTTATCACGTTGCAAGTCTTGCATGGAACTAATCAGGGGGATCAGCATTAGGCTGAATCCGATTTTTATACCCCAGGGTTGTTAGTCCTGAGGGGATGGAAGATGGAATGATGATGATAATGAAGGATGAATGGAAGTCACAAAGAGACATACACAAACACACCCATGCCCGAGGCGGGACTCGAACCCGCGTTCCTTCCGTCCGAGATCGCCACGGCACTACTGCCTTATATGAAGTAGTCACCAGCAAAAGGTGCTAACTGACACTTTCGCCGAAAGTTACATTTCAATGTAGAACGGTTGTATCCGAGGAAATTATGTTGCTGGTGCAATCTCGTGAGCGTACACTTACTACAAAGCATTACTTGCGATATTCAAAAATTGGCATTAGATGCAGAAGGTGCTATCTGCGTAGCAATGGCGGACAAGGCGCTCACACCACCCGTAACGAACATCGTTAAACTCCTGAATAAAGGTAAAAAGGTAGGTAAATTGTGATGATCGGCAAAGGGTGAAGAATACAAAGCTCATAGATGCTTGAAAATAGTATAAAAACTACAAGGGGGACGCAGTTCAAGAGAAAACACCTCCAATTACGTAAGATGCAAAAGGTGCTATCTGCCGTGGGTACTGCACACCAGTGGCGGATTCCAGGGGGAAGCAGGGGAGGGGGGCCCTGCCAAGGCCTAGAGGTTTTATTCATTACCTTATTTTATTTGACAAAATTGATTTAAATATTTATTTATGGAATCTGGAATAAATTAATTATGTAATTATTTAAACAATCACATTGTATTGTACCATATATACGCTACAAAAACAATATACAATACAAAAACATATGTTTATTATTCAACAAAAATCTATAATGACCCTCTCCAAAATAATTGGCTGGATCCGCCCCTGCTGCACAACAAGTGTTAAACGAAACTGGTGAACACGTTACAAGAAAATCCCTTGTACTAAAGTTGCCTTGAACTGGTTTCTATTGTGTTGACTTGACAAGTTAGTGTGAATTGCTTGATTGATGAATAGTGTATGAGAATAAACGTATTTAAACATTCAATTTCTTCCAAATTCATTGAATATTCGAATACAGATTTGATTTTATTTACTGTCTGTGAGACGTCAAAAGGTGATAACTGCTGCATATAGTACCTTCTGCCACTAGATTGTTCGTAAAATGACCAATATACTATAATAGCCTTCTTCAAACGTATCAATGCTGATGCTGTATTGCTGTTGCTATGCATTATTTAATTTGTTAAAACAAGAACTTCAAATGATGTTCGTGAAAAGTTTCTCGAAAATTCCAAAGTTTTCAGTGAAAATGAGCTCAAATTTCCACATTTTCTGAAACGCTCGAATGCCATTTTATCAAAAACGGGTGCAAATTTTTTCTTAAAAATTGTTGTACGGATAGTGCTAAATGCACTGCAGAAGATGACGTAAAAGTCATTTTGCTGTATTTTTTTTAAACTTACACAAATATGTTTTTTAAATACTTTTATCGCCGGTTATATGTACTTTTCCAGCAACTTGAGTACATTGAATTGGTCTTATTTTTCGTAGCGAGACTCAGCCAATGAGGCCTGCTCTTCCCTATGACCACGCAAATTACACTCCTTTCACCAACCATGGGAGAAAGAAGGTATTACTTGGGCGACGAAACAGGCGATTTTGAATTTAGCTCAGAGGCATCATTTAGGCTTGAGGATCTTTTACATGCAGTAAATGTACTAACATGGGACAGCCGGCTATACTTCCCCTCCGAAGAAAGGCGTACGAAGTATTTTTCACCCTTAAAAATCCACGGCTTCGATCGGGTTTGAACCCGCAAACTTCAGTGTAACAGTCCGATACGCTAACCGCTACACAATCGCCGCCGCCGCTACACCATCGCCGCCACATTATTTCTTTTGTAAGTAGAACCGCTTCCAATGACTTCAAATGAAGTTATTCGACGCTTAGAAATGTTCTAACAAACGTCTCCAAATTTCTGTACGAAAATGTTCCTATAGAATGAGCTTTTACTCTTCTTTAAAATTCTTAAAGTAATGTTTCGGTTTTACCGTTAGAAAAAGATAAATTGAGAAAATTTTAAAGAAATGTTCTTTGGGCAGCGATAGACCACAAGAGGGTGAGTCAAGACCTAGCTCAAAGCACAGGAATTTGAGAACTAACTAGTATGGGAGAGTCTATGCCATTCTGTTGTACCACTAGTTATTTATTAAGCAACTTATTTTTCCAAAGCCATGTTATGCAAATAAATATCTCAGTTTCAGAAGGCATAACTGTAAATGGAAACTTATTATGTTCTCAACCGGATGAAGAGGAAACAAGATTAATATCCCCACCGTTTTCTGTTTTAATGGCACATTCTTGGAATGAAATTTGCAAAGAATTTAGCTCTCAAACAACTTAAATTATTCTCTTCCCTCCCTTGCAGACTAGCTTAAACAACACTACTCTCTAAAATCCGAGCATTCTGTCGACGCCACTCGAAAAGGAAACCACCGGCCATTCCGGCCTTCCTTTGTTCCGGCGCGCGCGCGGGCCGAAGAGCCCGCCCTGGAGTGGACCGCCCCTCTTGGCCGCGCGGCCGACCAAACAAATTCTCATCTGGGCGCAGATTAAGCGCATGCGGAGTTCCTGCGCCCGCCCGCCCGCCCGCCCGCCCGCCCGCCCGCCCGCCCGCCCGCCCGCCCGCCCGCCCGCCCATCCGCCCGCCCGCCCGCCCGCCCATCCACCCACCCGCCCGCCCATCCACGCTCAGCGCGAGAGGCTTTCAGGGAAATTTGCTCACTCACGACTACCTTAATTAAGATTCGCCTGTTGCCACGAACCATCTGCGGCACGCCTCAACTCGTACACTCGTGCGATCTCGGGCAATCGCAAATCGCCTAGTGGTCCAGATCGGGTCAAAATGTGATTTCCGGCCTCGATGGTGTAACAGACTATTACTCAGAAGTTTGCGGGTTCAAACCCGATAGAAGTGTATTTTTAAGGGCGACGAAATCCGTCGTATATTTTCCTGCATAGGAAAAGTAAAGCCATGTGTCACAGATAGGAGATTTATTGCGCGCGGAAGATCCTCTAGCCAAAAAAGCCTCTGTGCTAAATTGATCCTGCAAAAGTGTTTCTTAGTAGCAACTTTTTTACTCCGTGCAGAGATTCGAACTCACGTTCTTCGAGGCGACATGCCAAATACATTACCGCGACACTATCACTCGCGCAGCTATGCTCATCTATTACAAAACTAGTGGTTTCTTGCATTATTTCGAAATTACGTTACTTACGAAAATTTCGCTATTTTAATGACAGTGACACCTCCGTCATTTTGTAAGCGTTCTCTAGGCTATCCGAGAACAAAGTGTAATACAAAAGCGTTGAGCCACCTTTGAGAAAAAAAAAATTAAAATGTTGCTAGGTTCCAGGCAAATTGTCTCCAGAAATCGAAATATCCAATTCAAACTCGCAGGGCCTTGAGTCAGGGCGGCTTCGCGTGTTGCCATTTACAATGTATCTACCATCTCACTCTTGCAGGATCTCGAAAGCTGCAGAGTTTAGTTTTCGCAAGAAGTGCTTTTGGGATTCTTTTGTCTAGTGAAGGTTTTGTGAATTTATTGTGTGGTGCGAAATCTCCAAGAATATCTCCAAGTTAGATCGTTGTATGTTGATTCTGCTTTTTTCTTTCAAGGTTTAAACTATTTGGTGTTATTTGTTCTGCGTGGGCGTGAAACTATATTGGCGATAATATGAATGCCATCAACGTGTCTACTTCAATAAAAAATAAAGAAATATTTGGGTTTGCGCGGCCGCATAAAGTTTTAAGATCGTTTTTCAAGGAATAGAATGTCAGAGCGGAAATTTCTTACGGAACCATTAACCTCACTCACTCACTTCTCTACCTCTTTCCCTCCCTCTTTCCCTCCCTCTTTCCCTCCCTCTTTCCCTCCCTCTTTTCCTCCCTCTTTTCCTCCCTCTTTCCCTCCTTCTTTCTCTCCCTCTTTCCCTCCCTCTTTCCCTCCCTCTTTCCCTCCCTCTTTCCCTCCCTCTTTCTCTCCCTCTTTCTCTCTCCCTCTCTCTCCCCCTCTCCCTCTCTCTCCCTCTTTCTCTCCCCCTCTCTCTCTCCCTCTCCCTCTCTCTCCCCCTCTCTCTCCCCCTATCCCTCTCCCCCTATCTCTCTCCCCTCTCTTTCTCCCTCTCTCCCTTTCTCCCCCTCTCTCCCTCTTTCTCCCCCTCTCTCCCTCTCTCTCCCTCTTTCTCCCTCTTTCTCTTCCTCACTCTCTTCCTCACTCTCTTCCTCACTCTCTTCCTCACTCTCTTCCTCACTCTCTTCCTCACTCTCTTCCTCACTCTCTTCCTCACTCTTCCTCACTCTCTCTCTCTCCCTCACTCTCTCTCTATGTATGCATATATATTGAGACGATTCATGTCATCCCAATGACATTTTTATACATTAATTATAAAAAACTTACAAATTCCATGTGAACATTCTACAGCACGCGCTATGTCATCAATCTTCACATGCAGGTCATTATGGATGAGTTGATCCACACGCTGCAATGTGGTTGGAGTTGACACCTCCGCGGGACGACCATCTGTGATGCTTTTCCTTCCACGGTTAAGTTTCCAATTGAACACAGTTTTCCGTGAGAAACATTTGTCACCATAGACGGGACGCATTTCACGATGCACTTCTTCTGTGGACAGTCCTTTGGCCCACAAAAAACGCATAACTGCACGCTGTTCTTCTCGTGCACTCTCGTGCAACACATGTGCCATCGTGCACTAACAGCCTCGGACTGACTGAGTTCCTGCGAGATGTCGTACGACAAGCATACATATGCTGCCATCTGCTGGCGATACTTTCCGCGCGAAATGTCAAATGATATACGGCAAACACATGTTTTGCGACACACACACACACATGTATGTATGTATATATATATATATATATATATATATATATATATATATATATATATATATATATATATATATATATATATCGATTTAGTAGTATACGTGCGATTACTGAACCCGGTGAGAAACGTTTGTTATTGTATTCGGCTCAAGCGTAGAAAACTACATAAGCAACAGCTACAATTAGCGATTTAACAAAATCACTGTTGATCAGTGTTATATCAAGATAACCACAAGCTAAATTTTGTAGACACAGCTCAATAGATAGCAACTTGAATATTAACCTACTTGTGGTAGGTGTTGAACCTACACATTCGTGAGTAAAATTTCATTACTATTTGCAGTGTTTCAATATAATCTCATTTAACATTCTTACCGGCATATTTCTTGTTTCATTTTTACAATTATGAGCATGTTTTTCAAAGAAAGAACCCCAAAAATGAGTCTTGCGTGTTCTGTTTTCTGGAAGATTTCATAACAATTGTAGCTTAATATCATTGCATGAAGTAGGTCTCCTTGTACAAGTATGTTTTTTTATTTTTAATTACATCCAAACCAGACTACTAGTTAAAGAAATATAACCTAGGAGATATAACCTAGAAAGTGACAAGTCTTCAGGTTCTTGTACACTCACTCCTTAGTAAAATATTCATCATTGGGCTTCTTGATATATATCAAATGTTAATAACATTATAATTGAAGACATTGTTTTGGTGTTATAATTTTGTTAATTATTTCCAAATACACAAAACTCAAGCAACCAACATAATAAAACGTTCTCTAAAGGACCTGGCAACCTCTCAAGATGAATGCACACATGGCAGGCGTGTTGCATACTCTGTGGAGAACGGTGAACGCACCAGAAAAAAAAAATCACAACAAAAATTGAAAAGTCATAATCTACGGATGAATTAAAAATAAATAAAATGGATTTAGTCATCTATGAGGAGTTAGGTGTAAAAAATCGTGGCTTTAATTTTTGCATCAGAGATGATTTGAAAGAAGAGCATCGATATAAAAATTTCAGGCTTTTCGACCAAGCGCTGGCACAGGTTGTTCCTTTCCCCTCGCGCTGCATTGTTATGGGACGAGAAACTCGTACAATGAAATTAGTATTAATTAAAAAGTCTGCAATATTTCATCGCGGTTGAGGTCTGAAACTCCCACTGGAGACACAGTACCAGTGGGTGATTTATTTTCGCATGCAAGTTATGTTTGGCGCATTTGAATGTGGAGGCAGACGCTGAATATTGAAATCGTTCTCTTGTGATATAAAACATATATATTGAAATTTGTATTGTAAGTACGCTTAATTTCAAGTTTCTATTGCCTTTTGCTTTTGTAATGGAGAAGATGTAACATAACGACGTTGAACTGTCGGTCATAATTAAAATGTTATGCAATTTTTATTTACGAAGAAAATGTGATGTGCAGAATAAAGTTTCATATAAAATGAAATTAGTGTCGAGAGTTGTTACAATAGAATTCAAAGCTCCGTATAATTGGTTATATATGTAAAACATCAGGTTTTCAACTAATGTCAGATTTTGCATAATGAGTTGTAGTCCTAGATAATGTAACACTCATACGTGTCCGAATTCTTAATTGAAACAATAAACGTCGTAAAATTATGCGAAATGTTTGTAAAATTGTCTCTGAACCTGCCATTTTAATGCATGAACTCTTCATTTCTTAACGCCATTTAAAGTACGTATGCTCAAGCGTCCCTGGATGGCTCGTTGGTTAGCGTGTTCGCTCTCCAGGACGCAACCGTGGGTTCGATTCCTGGGCTAGGCAAATTATACCTGTGCGCTTTTCTTACAAACGTCTCAGATCCGCATCTGTGTGACAAAGAGAAAGATCACAATAAGGATATGAAAACTAGGATATACGGTGAAGGGATGTCTTCGTGCTGACTACACGAAACCTCTATCCCATGGCTGGGTCACCGCTGGTCGGCCAAGGTCCGTAGTGGGCTGTCGAGCCAAAGAACAGGAGAGGATGCTCGTTTTACTCATATATACTATTATTTTTCTGGGTTGTTTTTCTTTAGACATTTTTATTAACAATTCTTTTTTGAGTGTTTCTGCGAATACTAGGATTCAGATTTCTTTCAGAAAATAAACTTTGTTCTAACGTCTCAAATATAAATTTTACGAACGCGTTTTTCGTTAGAACTCCACACCAACTTCCACTTGTATAACAGACACCCCCTTTGAAGATGCAATTCTAAACGATAACGCATAAAAATGTCTTCCAGGAAGGTTCCTAACAACAAGTGGATACCAAGAAATATTTATGCCACTAAAAGTTGAAGAATGCGCACTTTTTAATCTTCTTAATGCTGCGTCTCACAAAGCAGACAAAACGTCTTCAAAACACCGTCGATCCTTAGAAATACGAGAAAGTTGGCAACCCTATCATGCGAGGCGCTGGCAGCGCGGGCGGTGGTTTGGGGGAAGAGCGAGGCGACCGCTAACAAGATCCCGCGCTCGTATATCACGGTCGACCGCCGCCGTAAGACGCCGACTACATCCCTTCCCTGTCGTTCCTCTCCGCCTCCAGACTCCACATCCACTCGTGTTGGAGGCCTTGGAAAGTGCTCTAGGAGATTCTCGGCCCTCGACTCCCATTTCCACAGTCAATGTATCGAACCGGCTATTATATTACCACTGTCAGAACACCATCACTTTCACAAATGCACCAGTATCACACAACCACTATCACAACACCACCACTATCACATCTGAAACACTATAACAACTCCTCCACTATTACATCACCACTATCACAAGACCACCGCTATCACAAGACCACCGCTATCACAAGACCACCGCTATCACAAGACCACCGCTATCACAAGACCACCGCTATCACAAGACCACCGCTATCACAAGACCACCGCTATCACAAGACCACCGCTATCAGAAGACCACCGCTATCACAAGACCACCGCTGTCAAAATTTCCATCACTTCAACCACCCCCATCACTTCTCACCAGCCTCCTGACTGCCACCCCCCACGTCTGCCCGCCTGCTCCGCGTCGTGCTCTACCTCCACCCAACTGCCCCTGCCCCCCCACCAGTGGCACCGGCAGCGCCCCACCCGCCGCGCGGCGCCGCGTCCGCGAAGTAACCGAAGTTCGGTCCCCGAAGCAGGGCAGGGCAGCGCCGCGAATTTCCTTGGACGAGCGCCCGCCAGCGCACCTGCGCCCGCCCCGCCCCCTCCCCACGCCAACACACAAACGCTCCCCGCGCCGCAAATGATCATCTGTCTTCAGTTGTCAGCGTCAGTTCGTCTACATTCTTTTCTGAGGGTTAGATTGTAAGCGTATTTTTTTCTTTTATGTTTATTTACAGCCTTTGCGCGATAATGTGAAATAGACCAAAATTGATCACGATTGTGTTCTTGTTACTTCAGAAGACGTTTAGGTATTTAAATGCTCTTGAACATCATGAAGTTTATACTAGGTATTAATGTGTATGTAGGTATTAATGGTTTACGCTTCTTAGAACAACTTGAAAAAACATGAAAATTCAAAAACCAAGATATGAAAGAAGTTTAAAATACATTACAAAACAAAATACATGAATTGCATTGTTATCGTTCTGCGTTTATTCAGTGGCCTTAAAATACTAAACGTTGATAATTTTCTTAAATAGTCGCTTGGCGTGTCTAAGCAATTCCAAAGAGTTTCTAGTTCAAGTCAAATAAAATAAATGTATTCTACTTTTTTGGATAGTTCCTATTAACAAAATGAGGACATCTTTTCTATAAATAGAAAACTCGTTGTACCATCTACAGTGCTTGATTTAACGTGCATTGTTAATTCCGAGGAAATTTGAATTTTTAGCGTACATAAACACTATTTTCTGCACACTCACCAAAACACAGTAGTATGCCAGTTACCAAAGTATGACAAAGTATTATTGAAGATTATAATATGTATTTACCAGTATTATAATTTCAAAATTTATTTGCCATATTTTTAGGTAAAAATATTATCAAGAAATTACGTATTTGACTTACAAACTAACAAAAATGACTTATTCGGAATAATACCAATTATGACTTATTGAGGATGCCGGACAGTCCGGCTGTTCCAAGACAGCGCTCAACATTAGAAAGGACGTAGTTTTAGGAAACAAAACGATTTTAGAGGATATGATTCTTATCCAATTCTTTTTGGTTAAGATATTCATTCATATAAGATATTCATATTAACTTATGCCTTGAATTATAATTTGCATTAAAAATTTAAAAAATTGAAACATGAAGTCTAAATTTAAAACTTGTTAGTTATATTAACAATATTAATTTAATGTAAATTTATCATGTAAAACTCTGACAAAAGAAAACCTATATTTTAAGCGCCGAATGAACGCTCTAATGCGCATTGACGAATGGAATCGCAAGACAGATGTCACGAAAGTTGATTTAACACCCACGAATCAAACATTCAATAAAACTATTGTAGCTGCTTTATTGGATACGTGTTCGATGGAATTGAATCGACCATATTTTGCGATGAAAGAATGTGAACTTTAAAATGAGTATTCATACCCAGAATAGTTTATAATTGAACAGAATGAAAAATACCTATGAAAAATGACCCTACGATTACTATTTTCACGATATTTCTGCAGTAAACGTACATTAAGCTGTATAATACAAAGAAAAGGATTTGCACTGGAATTGGATAGTTGCTATCGAAGTATTGAATTGTTGTTGGGTATAATAAGAGTGAAATAATAAGAGTGAAAGAGTATAAGAATAGTGTTGATATATAATTAAAAGTATTATTGTTTTTTTACGGCTTAGATGGCTCAGAGCATCCATTGTCACTGCAGTGCTTCTGAATGGGAGGGTTCGAGTCCCGACGCTAGCAGGATTTTTGACGCTAGCTAAATAGCTAAGTCGAATTCAACAACTGCCCGAAGGAGAATTCTAGCGGCCAGCTGCTCTGATCGGTAGTTTACCGTGGTTTCTCCGATCAACACTAGGCAAATGCCGGAACAGTACTCTATTAAATCGGGCACGCGCTCTTTCCTTGGCCTTCCTGTTCCTCGGCCTATCCTCATTCCTTACACTTACATGGCACGCATATATGGAGATTGATTGATTGATTTTTTCGTGTTTCCGGGCGCGTCAAATATGTTGGTCATTGGTCCCGTAAGTGTAGTGCATATTTTCCCTCGGGAGATGGCGATGATCTTTCCCGATGGATGGCGAGATCCGGCGCCGACCTACCGTCGGCTAGTGGGGTTTCCCCCTAACCAGGACTCTCCCACCAGCGGCGCACCGCCCCAGCCGGGACAAGCTCTAAGCTCCCGACCAGTCTCTCAGAATACGTGGTAGTGTAGTGCATGTTAGTGTAAATATGTGTGTGTAAGGGAAGAGGATAGGACAAGGAAGGGGATGGACAGATCGCGCGCGGTTCGTGGCCAGTTTAGTAGGGTATTACTCCGGCATTCGCCTGGTGTTGATCGGAGAAACTACGGAAAACTACCGATCAGAGCAGCCGCCCGCTAGAATTTTCCTCCGAACAGCGACTGAATTCGACCTAGCTGAAAAGCTAGTGTCGGAAATCCTGCCACCGTCAGGAATCGAACCTAGGACCTCCCGGACAGAGGCGCTGCAGTGACACCAGTTGATGCACTGAGCTACCGCTCCCGGTCCCGATCCTAGCGCATCGATATATTAAAGCCGGTCCTAGCGAATCATTATGTTCTAACCCACCTACTACTTCCCGACGGATCCATTTCTGCCCACTCAATCTCTCAATGTTACTCCATTCCTCTTTTTATATTCTCGCTACCCTTTACGTAGTAGAGAGAAATTTATGTAATGCTACGCGAAAAAAACGGGAATTTCCGGCATAAAAAATCTTATTACAGGGCCCTGATAAAGAAAAGGTGGATAAATCCAGTTGCTAAATTTAGAGGGAGATATCCTATAACATGTGGTGTAGCCAGAATCCTTTTTATCTGGTCCCTTGTTACCGAAAAATGAAATAACAGGAAAACATCTGTCCGGCTGTGAACAAGGCTAGTGGCTAAACCGTTCAGGCGGTTTTCTTCGAAATTGATGTTCCCTAATCGTTATGGCTGATGTTGGAGTTTCAAACGGATAATTTAATTTTGGGAGGCACTTTACATGAAGGCCCTCGATCGTTTTGAAACGAATGGCTCCATCATTTTTGATTAAATTTTGTTGTTCCTACTAACTAGGACTGTATGGAGACTTACACTATCACATTTGTAGGGGTGTAGGGGGACCAGTCTGGAGCTTAGAACTTGTTCCGAGTGAAGCAGTTCCCCCCTGGTGGGAGATACGTGGTTGGGTAAAAGAAAAAACCCACTGAAATCAGGCGTGTAGGTCGGCGCCGGATCTCGCCACCGCTGAAGGAAGATCACATCCATCTTCTGCGATTAAAACTTGCACTACACTTCCGGGACCATTAACCCTGTCATATGAAGCGCCCGAAATTACTGATCAATAAATCGCTGATATATTATTTTCACAATGGGTGCTATTTACAATACAAATGATGGAATAAGCGACGTTTGATTTTACGACTAGGATATGTTCTAAGAACAAAATAAATTCACTTTTGTCACGTGTGTCACTCTTTTTTAGGCAACCTTACTTACTTTCCTTTTATTTCAATAATAATATATCTTAATTGGGTATCATGTTACTTTAAGATCAGTTGTACCTGATTAGACGAAAGTGTATTTTCTTTCTTACATTCAGTTTTATTTGAACATGTGTATCGTCTCACATTAGTCTGCATTAGTGGTAAAATGAAACTTTAACACGCTTTGCACACCCTAAAAGCAATCGGTTTTTCTAAGGTCTGCCTAAAAATGTTGTATTTGAGTAGAAAGATACATTGAACATTAGAAACAACTAAACACGAATACTGGTTCACCAAGTGCTCAATACAGTTCTAGTAACACTAATTACAAACATCTCAAATTCTCGTTTGATCATCGGTGACGCATTTGGGTGAGAGGTCAGCATCGAAGTGTGATATATCTCGCACGCTATGGAGCGTTGTCACATCCGCTGCTTGCACTCGCCAACGCGTAGAGCAAACATTGAATGTGCACAGGGAACCTGTAGACATGGGCTCATTGTGGCTGCGCCACACCTCTGCGGGCCCCGGCAACACCGAGCCACTGCCGCCACAAAACAATGCGCCATTTCATTTATTGATCACTCAATAAATAAATTAACGAATAAAAGTAAATACGCTATATTCGTGGGTAAATAATCAAGTCGAGAACGAAATTATTTAATATCTGTTGCGCATGGGATAAATTAAACGGCAATTAAATAATCAGAAGATCAAATTAATAAACATGAAAGTAAATAAATGGCAAACGGTTCGGAGTAAAATTGCACGGCCCAGAATATACGTTTGATTGAAGGGATTCGGGTTTAATTTAACACATTGCCAAATACGAAATTGAATTACCTAAAGGAACTCGTACGAGATTTGACCTTCCTGAAATATAAATTATCTTGATCTTTCTCTTCCACTAACGAAAGGCTTTTTATTCGGGTCGTTAAATGCTGGACGATTATGGTGTTTCTACGTTATTTGTGTGTGTGTATGTGTGCTAGAAATTTATTCGAATATTTGCTCACAAATAGATCAAACGTGAATACCATTTCAAGTAAACTTAACTTATTATTTCATGAAAAAAATATTTTGTTTTATATAATGTGTGAGTGTGTAAATTTTGACATAAATGAATGAAATTGACAAACCTATTTATTTAGGAAGATTTAGTTTTGTTTAAAGTTATTACATGCGTTAATAAATTGAGAATTCACACAACTTTCAACTTCATCTAGCATTTGACAATTTGTGGAGAAAAGTCTGTTGAGAGACGAGAATGCATTACATTCTTGGCAAACATAGGTACTTCATTACAAAGATTTCATATAATTATTATTGTGATGCCACTAAAGTGGGCAAGAGTATTTTCATTATGCCCTGCCATTCTGTATATAATTTGTAATTAATGTTATACATCATTTTAAGTACTCGTGGAAAATGTATCTTAGTAGAGAACGTACGCAAGTTATGCTTTAAATCTGCCGACATTTCCAAAAAATATTATTGAATGTTACACACACACGCCTATCTCGATTCCAAATGAAAACAAATTTTGAATGAACTCTTTAAAAGCGCTGATCAGATTGGTTGTGTTCGATACGAGGGGTAAAATGGAAAAGTGGAAGCCCTGGATTGGGGGAAGTGTGCTTAGGGGGAGAGGTATCAGGGCAGACGCATTCCCTTTGATCCGGAATTAGTCATCAGTGAGCGTGGGAGTGATTAGATGACACTGCAAAGGTCGTCCCCCAATCTGGTCACATCACAGGGACAACCTTTTTCATCACGATTTGCACTTAATCACCTCGACGAAATTGAGATTCTCATCCCCTAATCAGTAGTTTGTAAGAGAAATCAAATTAGAAACACATCATGTTGTTACTGAGATGTTTTTACTTTTCCGTTAATAGATATACTTAATGGAGAAAATAAAAATATATATCTAATATTTATTGGGGGCTCATGGTTCTATTGCAAACAACACAGATTTGAATAGCCCATTATATCCCTTCGAAAGATTTATCTTACGCAAACGCTTAACGAATGTTTTTATATACACAGCTAAATTTGAAAAAGAGAGTCCCTTTCTGCGTATGTACTTTTAGTTTAAATGCCATTGTGGTTCATACTGTCGGCATTAAAATGCAACAGTTTTATCTTTAAGTTTGAAGCATTTGAAAGCGTAACTGCACTGTCGCGGCGTCACACCGTATGCAGCCTACAAGTAAAAAATCATATCCCATTACCACTTTTATTATTTGGATGAAATAATTGTGGAATATGTTTACGAAAACTCGGAAGATTAATGATAGTGCAGTTTTATTTCAATCTTTGGATTATCGTTGCACTATTCAGACTACAATTTGAACGTATGCAATATCACACGGTGGACATTGAAAAGATTAAATTTTGCAATTTATTTTACCACTTCAGATTACATTTGAGTAAAGAGAGAGGTGTGGAGGAAGTTCTTAACATTTTCAACTCCATTGAAGATGGAGAAAATTTAAGAATAGACATTGATGAATGTCGACACTTGCATTTACACTTCTGCCTCCCAATGACGGAAAAGACAGCAATAAAGATGACACCTGTTGTAATTCAACAGGATATGCCGGGTATCAACACTATAGGCGATTTACGATAGTGCCAGTTAAAGCTGCGCAAATAAGAACAATCAGCAATAAAGGTACAGAAACTCGCAAAAAATTTACTGCAAAATTCTATTTTCAGAAATATTATTTTAAGAAAATTAAAGAAGGCAAAAACCTCGTCCTAAATAGTAATTTTCCATAAAAAATATTGAGCCGTTTTTAGAAAAATGGCTTTAAGCATTTCTGTAAATGCCAAAATAAAAGCTCTTTTTCAAAGGAATCTATAGATTTTCGAAAAACTTCATTTAAAGAAATTTGAATAACAACCACTCACAAATACAATAATGCATACAAATCAGTGAAACCGTATATATTAACGGCGTGAAAGACGTTTAAAAGAATTTACATTTGTATAATTTTGGGAAAAACAAAAGACTACTCGAAAATAAACTTTACTGCACTTTAAACAGTGCAAATAGGACTATCCGTTGGAAAAGTTTGAAGAAACAATTTGGACCAAGTTTTGAGAAACTGGCGTTTGAGCGTTTCTGAAAATGCGGAAATTTGAGCTCGTTTTCACGGAAATTTTTTGTTTTCGAGAAATTGTATATGCCACTATTTAAAGCACATGAACTCATAAATATCAATAATAATAACAATAATAATAACAATATAAAGAAATTGCTTCTAATGTGAATTTTACCGCCGTGAGAGACAAGTCAAAATAATTAAATTTTTGTAATTTTTGAACCAACAAAACAATAGAGCAATGTGGCGTTTATGTCATCGTATAGGGTTCATTTGGCACTGCCCTTACCAAAAATTTAAAAAAGAAATATGGTGCTGTGTTTGAGAAAATTTTGAAAATGTCCGATGGGCTTCATGTATAGTACCCCGAATTTTAAAGAATGTTTTTCGAAATTTCAAAGTCTCAAGTTGAGCCAGATGGACAGGGATTTTAATTTGGAAAAGATCATATGCATGATTTAGGCTCTAGCAGTGTTCACAGACGAACGGACAGATAGGCAGATGGATAGACGGACGGACGTTTTGAACAGAACCCCTTTTTCGGTATCAGGGGACCCCAAAACATGTATTTCCGATGAAATCTCGAAATCGATTATCCAGAGCATCACATAACGTTATCTGTACTACGTATATTACTCCGTATATACGTCTGTATACGATAAAGTAACTAGATGTGCTACAGAATGGCTCAGACTTTCTCGTAGTAAAGTTTTCTAATTTCTTTGGTGCGGACTGGCATTTCGGTGTGACCTCATCTTCTTGCCAGCTGCCAAAGTACATTTATTTGGACATTTTCTCAACTTTTCTGTTTCTTAATCCTAGAGCCGAAATAGTACTTCAAGAATATTAAAGAAGAGTAAAAGGTCACCTTAATAGAATTTTTCATTGAAAACTTTGATGCCGTTTATAAGAAAAAGGAGATTAAATATTACTCTAAATGCGAAATTTGAAGCTATTGTTTAGAGCAATCTATTGAGTTTTCCAAAAACTTGATTTAAAGTCATTATAAGCATTTCCTCTCAAAATAAAATACGGTATAAAAATCGATATGACCGTGCGTACTAACGGTTTGGCATGACAGATATTTAAAAAACTATATTTGTGTATATTTTTTTAACAAATAAATACACCGATATGAACTTTACGTCATATTAAACAGTGCCATTATCACTATCCGTTGGAAAAGTTTGAAGAAAAGGTTAGAGCCGTTTTTGAGAAAATCTTGTTTTTGTTAATTTTTAAAATTTCTCTTATTGCATGCAATATTGCGCGAAAACTATTCAATTCGGTATCTGAAAATACACGTCGCCTTTGAATAGAATTTAACTGACTGCAAACTCGTTGCTCATTCAGTGTGCTGTCTGGATACATTCTTTTCCATTCCGCGTGCATCCTTACTCTAAACCCTTCATACTCCGTTTCCACTTTCGTGCTAATATAGTATGCATGCATTATGGAGATATTCATCTCTTTTGTCCACCTCATGCGTTGGCTAGTTTGCCTTGATATGGCGCAGGATCCTATAAGTGGGGACCTCAAGCCACTCCGGCCTTTAGCAGATGAAGCTGCTGTCTCTGCGGTAGCCATGGCGCCGCGCCTAGACTGTTGATCTGCACCAGGTTCACCTTTATCCACTGGCACAGGTAGCTCATTTGACACAGTTGGCCCGGTGCCAGAACCTACTGCGCGGTCTTGCGAGGACCGATTGCCAGTGACTGTTCCTTAATAATCTGCTCATAATCTTCCCGGTAATAAACACCAGTCGAAGAATCTCTGGTATTTATGGCTTGGGTCCGCGTGTCAGCCCGGCACGTGAGGTAAAATCCTCCCCTCGCGTTCCAACTATAACCTTATTGGCTAAGGGAGCCGCTGTTGACCATTTCACTGGTTCTTCCCCCACCTCTCTAGATACAGGTACAGTTGTGTGATAATCCTGATAGACCTTTCCCAGAGTTACTCTCTAGGAGCTCTATCAAGTCCTCCTTCTCTCATCAGTTCGCTGGGTCCCTCCGCCGAAGGAGCTGGTTACCGCAGCCTTGGAGTGGGTTTCCGACTTAATAGGGCTCCCCGCGTGAAGGGGGTGATAGTGAAGTTGGGTGCGAGAGGGTTTTGTCTGGCACATGTCACCCCTTGATCTCCATATTATTATTATTATTATTATTATTATTATTATTATTATTATTATTATTATTATTATTATTATTATTATTATTATTATTATTATTATTATTATTATTATTATTATTTCTCTAATTCACAACTGAAGACGTTATGAATCGTTAGATTTAAAAGTCTACTCCGGGTTGGAACCACCTTCCTTAGGAGCTGAACTAGGGACTGTCAGTGCCTAGACTAGTTCATTGGGCAAAATATGGGCTGTTCCCAATAAAACAATGTCTTGCAACTTGCAGTCTTTTGAATGACTTGGATAAACTTCCAAGTTCTTACTACACGAGTTTTGCGAAACAAATCTCATAGCTCCGATGAGCATCGGAACGACACATGCTTTTACGCCTCGCAATTCGGCTGATCTTGATTTACAAACTCTTTTTTTAAGACGTTTCTCTGCCTCCTTGGTCACGACATTTTGACCGCACGGCACAGCAACAATTAAAGGTAGACACGTTTTTTCTTGAAATCCCGGGTAACAATATCTGGTTTGTGACTCTAACGGGAGATCAGTTTGAATGTGTTGGCCGTGCAGTATTGTAAACAGTCTTACAGACGTCACCGGTTTTGGTGAGTGTTCGTACTACTCGGAGGTTGTGTTTGGAACTCGTCCATAACTGAATACGTATAAAGGTGTGTAAAAACGCATACATGAATATATATGGATTCCCTTCAAATAGTGCTATCGCCGTTCACACATGTCTTATTTTCGTAGCGATCTCTGAATTTTTGAAGATTACGTGTTGGAAATAATGGGTGAGTCAATGAGATTTTTAAGCATTGGCCCAAATGAGTACGTCAGATTGACTGTTTGGTGCAACGGTAAAGCGTTTGGCGAGTTAACGCTGGTTGTGAATATGAGTCTTGTCGGGGGAAAAATATTGCTAGTTGAAAACACTTTAGCTGATTAATTTAATACTATACTATTGTGGATATGTTACATATCATGCCAAAAATTATGTACTATTGTAGCACCACATTTTTCTCTGCTTAAAACTGTTTGAGCAAAGTTTGTGAGCAATTGCTCCAGTGCAAAGTCATTGCAACGATTTTATGAATGACACACACACAAATTCATTAATTTCGACTTTCCTCTCTACTAATTATTTGCAGCAATACGATATATTATTTGATGTAGAAGCTTGGAGCAATGAAAATTAATGAGCTTTACAAGAGTAAAATATATTCCACATAATATTTGTCGGACGTCAAATATTCTTGTGAAGAGCATATGCATTGTATCTTTATTTTATTTTAAGTAATTTATAAAATGAACCAAAAATGAGAATGTTTATTGGTGGTCTAAAATAATGATCAAACATGCTTAAAATATTTCACCATGACACTTTTCAGACGAAAGAAATTTATTAACTCACCGGAAGTGCTTTAAGAGTATTTTATCCTAAAAGAGAGAAAGCTAGGTATTGATTCAATTAAGTGATTTACTTAATTTTTAAATTGTCAACTCTTCTACGTTTTGGGAAAAATGGGTATGCTGTGAAACAACATTGAATGGACTGTTTTACAGAGCCAAGTCCTGGCGTGAAGTATTTGCGAAATATCCCATTAGTCTTGGTTTCTTCCCCGCAGGTCGTATGTAATCCGCTTTTGGCGGCCGCTCCTCTTTTTCGTCGAAATCCTGGCGGGCGTGGAGGCACGCGCCCTTTCGCCTCGCGCTGCTCGCGTGTCGACCTTCCGACTTCCACTTGCGGAGGAGCGGAGGGCGAAGTAGGTACGGCGCGCAAGACCTCACGTGCACGCGGCACGTGGGGGCGTGTGGGCGCGGAGTGGAATGGGGAGTGGAATGGGGAGGGGGAGGGGGCGAGTGCGCCTGAGCACACGTCGTCTGCCGGCGCGGCGCGGCGAGCGTCTTCTCCGCCTTGGATTCCGCGCGCGCTGCTTCCGCCTCCACCGGAAGCGGTGGCTCAGTGCATCAACTGATGTCACTGCAGCGCCTCTGACCAGGAGGCCCAAGGTTCGAGGCCTGACGGCGGCAGGATTTTCGACACCAGCTTTTCAGCTACGTCGAATTCAGTCGCTGTCTGGAGGAGAATTCTAGCGCCCGGCTGCTCTGATCGGTAGTTTTCCGTGGTTTCTCCGATCAACACCAGGCGAATGCCGGAACAGTTCCCTACCCAACGGGCCACGGACCGCGCGCGATCTTTCCTTGCTCTTCCTTGTGCTATCATCTCCTCTTACACACACACTTACACTAGTATGCACTACACTAGCACATATTCCGGGAGACCGGTCGGGAGCTTAGAGCTTGTCCCGGCTGCGGCGGTGACCCGTTGGTGGGAGAGTCCTGGTTAGGGGGAAACCCCGCTAGCCGACGGTAGGTCGGCGCCGGATCTTGCCATCCGGCGGAGGAAGATCACCGCCATCTCCCGAGAAAAAAACATGCAATACACTAACGGAACTAGTGACCAAAGCAGATGACGCGCCCGGAAACACGAAAAAATCAATCAAGCAATCAGCTTTCGCCTCCGCCTCACACTCCGCTTTCGCGTCTTTGCCAATGGCATTTTCCTACACCATTTTCCTACACCATCTCTTCCAGATGATGGTGGAGCTACAACATGTATCTTCCATAATTCGTAAACGTTAAGCATTATAATAATAATTTTAGTTAAATCTACAAAAATGTCTCAAACCAGCACAACTTTTGCCACCCCTGCATTCGAACTCATCTTCCTAGGCTAAGCACGTCATTTAAGTTACTCTCACAGCTTCAGAGTTCCGCACAATCTTCTTGACGCTTGAAATTTGCAATTTTAAAAACTTTAAAAACTTCAATTTCATAACATTATTTCAAGATCTAGTTTTAAAGAACAGATTTCATAAAATAACAACTTCAATATTATAGTTGTAGGAAGACGCCGAAAACACAGGAAGATCGACGAAAACGGAATTAACAGGGTTTTTATATGTGGATTGTCTTCTAGAGAAAAAATAAATAAGATTAAAGCCATTTTAAGAAACTATTTTTTTAACTACCTTTATTCACAAGAATATAAAAAAACTAATACTTTCAAAAAAATTAAATAACCGTATTTTAATAATTAATGGTTGAAGACATTTCATTATGGAAGAAAATTTTTCTTTCAATTTTGTAATTGTAGGAAGACGCCAAAACAACAATACAACTTTTCAAATACAGAGGTGTCAACAAAAATGACGCCATATTTAAGCAATCATTGCACTATCCAAAAATATCCAAAATTTTTGACCTATTTGTGAGAAAATTTGAAAACATTTACGCGTCAAGTTAAGTATCCCTAAAATCAAAATATTAGTTTTTAAATTCCCAGGACCTCGAAATTGACCTGATCGGTAGAGAAATGTACACTTTGGAAAAATGGTGTGAACAACATAGTCGCTAGTGTTGGCCACAGGCATACAGGTAGAGAGTCGGACAGACCGGGATGTCAGATGGACAGACGGGTAGCCGGACAGCCAGCGAGACAGAGAGGAAGGCAGCCATTCAGGCAGGTAGTCAGCCAGCCAGAATAGTAGACGGCTAGTCAGACAGGTAGACAGAGAAATACACAGACATACAGGTAGACAGGCAGGTATACGATAGACTGGTAGTCCTACGGACAGGTAGGTAAACGCTCAGGTTGATAGACAGGTAGACAGACATACACATGGATAGACTGACAGGTAGACAGAAGGACAGGTAGGCTGTGAGGCAGGTAGACTGTGAGACAGGTAGTCTGTGAGACAGGTAGTCTGTGAGACAGGTAGTCTGTGAGACAGGTAGACTGTGAGACAGGTAGACTGTGAGACAGGTAGACTGTGAGACAGGTAGA
>BLKR01001156.1:8780-40331 GCA_011170035.1 Teleogryllus occipitalis | reverse complement strand
ACGGCGGCAGGATTTTCGACACCAGCTTTTCAGCTACGTCGAATTCAGTCGCTGTCTGGAGGAGAATTCTAGCGCCCGGCTGCTCTGATCGGTAGTTTTCCGTGGTTTCTCCGATCAACACCAGGCGAATGCCGGAACAGTTCCCTACCCAACGGGCCACGGACCGCGCGCGATCTTTCCTTGCTCTTCCTTGTGCTATCATCTCCTCTTACACACACACTTACACTAGTATGCACTACACTAGCACATATTCCGGGAGACCGGTCGGGAGCTTAGAGCTTGTCCCGGCTGCGGCGGTGACCCGTTGGTGGGAGAGTCCTGGTTAGGGGGAAACCCCGCTAGCCGACGGTAGGTCGGCGCCGGATCTTGCCATCCGGCGGAGGAAGATCACCGCCATCTCCCGAGAAAAAAACATGCAATACACTAACGGAACTAGTGACCAAAGCAGATGACGCGCCCGGAAACACGAAAAAATCAATCAAGCAATCAGCTTTCGCCTCCGCCTCACACTCCGCTTTCGCGTCTTTGCCAATGGCATTTTCCTACACCATTTTCCTACACCATCTCTTCCAGATGATGGTGGAGCTACAACATGTATCTTCCATAATTCGTAAACGTTAAGCATTATAATAATAATTTTAGTTAAATCTACAAAAATGTCTCAAACCAGCACAACTTTTGCCACCCCTGCATTCGAACTCATCTTCCTAGGCTAAGCACGTCATTTAAGTTACTCTCACAGCTTCAGAGTTCCGCACAATCTTCTTGACGCTTGAAATTTGCAATTTTAAAAACTTTAAAAACTTCAATTTCATAACATTATTTCAAGATCTAGTTTTAAAGAACAGATTTCATAAAATAACAACTTCAATATTATAGTTGTAGGAAGACGCCGAAAACACAGGAAGATCGACGAAAACGGAATTAACAGGGTTTTTATATGTGGATTGTCTTCTAGAGAAAAAATAAATAAGATTAAAGCCATTTTACAGGACAGGTAGGAAGGACAGGTAGACTGTGAGACAGGTGGCAACTGTGAGACAGGCAGGCTGTCAGGTAAGCTGTGAGACAGGTAGGCTGTGAGACAGGTAGGCTGTGAGACAGGTAGACGGTGAGACAGGTAGACGGTGAGACAGGTAGACGGTGAGACAGGTGAACTGGTGAGACAGGTAGGCTGTGAGGCAGGTAGACTGTGAGACAGGTAGTCTGTGAGACAGGTAGTCTGTGAGACAGGTAGTCTGTGAGACAGGTAGACTGTGAGACAGGTAGACTGTGAGACAGGTAGACTGTGAGACAGGTAGACTGTGAGACAGGTAGACTGTGAGACAGGTAGACTGTGAGACAGGTAGACTGTGAGACAGGTAGACTGTGAGACAGGTAGACTGTGAGACAGGTAGACTGACAGACTAACAGAGGTAGGACAGGATGAAGAGAGATAGGTAAAGAGATGGATGTGGAGAGATGTGGAGAGATGTGGAGAGATGTGGAGAGAGATGGAGAGAGGATGAGAGGGAGAGAGAGAGAAATAGGCAGGCAGTCGTTTTGCCAAATTATTGATATGAAGGACCCGCAAACCCTGATTTCTGATTTCCCAAAGTATTAAAGAAAGTAATACACAGAAAGTAACTATTTAGGAGTAAGAATTATTCAGTCCATCCACCATCGTTCTGGACTCCTTTGCTCTCCCTACATCTTCCGCTCATAGGCCGCAACTCGTGCATGGGCCTTCTCTTCCGACTGCTAGCGTCTCCATTGTGCACGCAGGGCGGCCGCTCGACGGCAACGCGTTGGGCCAGCGCGGGCGCGGGCGCGGAGTGGCGGCGGCGACAGTGGCGTGCTCTGCAAACAGCGGCACTCCTCCGGGAGCCATGCGTCCGCCGCCGCCGCGCGAGTCCAATTAGGCGTAAGTGGGGGCGGGGGCGGGGCCCGAGGTGGCGGCGTACAGCGCGCCACTGTCGCAGGCACGCGTCACCTCCGCCTTTGCCGCCCGCTCCCCGCCATTCCCGCCGCCACCACCTCCACCTGCTCCTCGCCCGCCGCATCCGACGCCACCGCCCATGCCCAGCACCCTCCATCCCACCGCCATCTCCACCGCCGCCCCCCCCCCCCCCCCCCCCCCCCCCCCCCCCCCCCCCCCCCCCCCCCCCCCCCCCCCCCCCCCCCCCCCCCCCCCCCCCCGCCCCCGCCGCCCCGCCGCCCCCGCCGCCCCGCCGCCCCCGCCGCCGCCCCGCCGCCCCCGCCGCCCCCGCCGCCTCCGCCGCCCCCGCCGCCCCGCCCCCGCCGCCCCCCGCCGCCACGCCCGCCGCCGCCCCCGCCGCCCCCGCCGCCCCCCCGCCCCGCCGCCCCGCCGCCCCGCCGCCCCCGCCGCCCCGCCGCCCCCGCCGCCCCCGCCGCCACCGCCGCCACCGCCGCCACCGCCGCCGCCCCCGCCGCCCCCGCCGCCACCGCCGCCACCGCCGCTCCGCCTTGCCTCTCCGCCAGCCCGTCGCCCAACTTGGCAACTAGTTAGCCCGCGTCGGACGCGGCTACAGGGCGAGGGTGGCGGGGGCGGGGCCGGGGGGGCGGGGGTGGGCTGGAGTCGCTCCGCAGTGCGGGTGGCACGCGAGCGGCGGCGGCGGCGGCGGCGTCTTGCGGCCGTCTCGGGCGGCGCATGAATCTCCGCCCGGCGCGCTGTCAAACCACGCCGTCGCGCGACGCCGCCGCCCCCGCGCATAAATCCCGCGCCGCGCGAGCGCTGGCGGCGGCGGCGCTGGGGGCGGCGGCGGCGAAGGAGGAGGAGGAGGAGGAGAACATGAAGCGGCGGCGAACGTCGCGGAGAACGTGAGACGCTTGTCTGGGAACTGATTAGTTGGAGGGATATTCTTAAAATGCTTGCGGATCACGCGAGAGTATCAAAAAACGAAAATAGAGGACATAATAAAGTGCTAAAAAGTGCATTTTGGAATAAATTTTGTGATTGGAGTTTTGAGTGTTAGAAACTATGTTCGTTTGACTTGATGTGTAATTGTTGGAGTGTATAATAGCTGTGCAGTGTTTATAAATCGTACAAGTGTGGATTTAAGTAAGTTTGTAGTGTAATATTTTTTTATTAAATGCAATTCATGCGTACAAAATAGAGAAGAAAAAATAACAAGTATTATGGTATAGAATATTCAATGATAGAAAATAAACATTTTCTTGCATAGTTTCTCACTGTAGTTTGAGCTATTTTAAAGTAAAAGTGGCTAAAACTTCATATTTTATCTTCGTTAATCAGAAGAAGTGTCTCCTAACCTTACGCATTTCAACTCTAAATATTTCTTGAAATTCCTCTCGCTCGCTCCTTAGGGATTGGCCTGAAACAGGCCTTTAGGGATTTAGTCTCTAGTTCTAAGAAAATTCAAAATTCAAAATAAACGTCAACTTTTGAAAAAAATCTATGTATTTACTTAATTTTACTCCACGATATACTACATCACAGAAAATAATGAAGAAACGAAAAATTCATCTAACTTTTGCATGCTGTTTACAAAACAAATAAATTACATCTCTCCTAGTTCAATATAATACGAAATTGTAAATCTTGACTTGTGGCATTACAAAGTATTCGTACCCAGAAAATACTACTGTATTTAAACATATTTTAAGTACACCTTAATATTTCCTTATTATTGTTTCCTATTTCCTCTTAAGAGTTTTGGGATAATTCCTGAGAAATATTATAACTTCCTCATTCCTTGCACTCTACTGCTCCTAAGGTCGCGGGGAATGGTGTGTTTTTAGAATTACAGATGTATGATTAGAAGTAATCAGACCACAGTGAATAAATTTCAAATAGTGTATTTAATATTTATTAGACCAAACTAGTTTTGGGGGACTTTCCCGATCTTTAGTGGTACAAAACAAGCAACATTATTATCTAAAACATGAACAAATGTTCAATTAAAAGTAATGCATTTTAAAACATAAAGGATTAATTTCATTGAAGATAATTCTTACTCCCAGAAATCTTACCAAGCAAAGTCAGACATGTTTTGAAGCAAATACTCCCAAATAAATTTCTGGGGAAGGTGGTATAATAAAGGAGTATTTGAAGTTTTTGGAATTTGAACTAACACTGCCACTAACAATTATTTTAAACAAAGTGTTGCTAAAAGAAAGAATTACTTGAAGAATGGAAATCGAATACCATAATACTTCTTCACAAGAAGGGTTCAAAAGAAAATATTGACAACTACCGGCCGATAAGCATCATGTCAAATAGTTTTAAAGTATTATCAAAAACAATTTCGTACAGATTAAACAAGACAATTGGAAAAAATCAACCGGAGGAACAAGCAGGTTTCTGTGCTGTCTACTGTACAATTGACCTACTACTATGTCGCAACTCGTAGAGAAAACACAAGAATTTATCTAGCCAGCGTATTCACCTTCATTGATTTTGCAAAAACCTTTGTTTTGTTGAACAAGTGAATATTTTGAACAAATCGAAAAGGGAGAATAATAATCAAATACACTTGTGTACTTCCGGCGCTGACGTACTGTTCGCAAACATGGGTACTAACATATAAAGAAACAAATGCTATGAATGTCTGCCTCCGAAAAATAGAAAGAAATTTTTTTAACATTTACCTGGCAAGTATAATACGAAATGAAGACATAAGAGTAAGAAAGGTTACACGAATTAATAAATATGGAACCATTGTTAGACATTAGAAACGGCGTTGAAAGGTCACATCATGCGACTTCTCCATATCTGCGTGATTCAGCGAATTACCGTTTGGGATCCAAGACTTGGGAAGACAAACGACGATAGGTAGACGAATAGATGGTGAAACTCAAAATGCTCTTTGGCAGCCAACGGTCTACCTGGGCAAACGATCATCAGAAGTGAAAGACCGTGTCGAAATCCAACACAGTGAAATAGATTATTCAATCATTTTGTCACCAACTAGTTAAGTGCCAATGCGGAAAGTAGTAAGCTAAGGTGCTAGCTAATTAGCTCTAAGTGAAGTCAAAGTGAACAGTGTTAAATTTGACACTGACAAAGTGAAAGTGTTACAATTTCTTTTTTTGTGTGTAAATATCGTCTGTGCAAGGAAGTGCCCAAATTGGGTGCTCGGGAATTATACCACCGTAAACCCACCGGGCAACCGGAGACCCTTTCCCTCTACTGGATTGTAGCGGGCTCTAATAATAATAATAATAATAATAATAATAATAATAATAATAATAATAATAATAATAATAATAATAATAATAATAATAATAATAATAATAACAACAACACTTACACATAGAAAGTGGTCAAAATATGTACAGGTTGAGATTAGCGTAATTTTTATATTTCTGGAATTATTAATTTAGATCATTTACTTTGAATATGTAAAGTGTGAAAATTTTGTTAGTCAAGAGTGATTATGTTCAATATGATGTGAGGCAAATGTTGAATTTCTTTGGTTTTGATTCCAGGCTCTAATATGGTTATTGACTCTATGAATAAACTTTCTCTCTGTCTGACCTACATAAGCTGCAGTTAAAAAGTCAGTTTAGGAGATCTATATTTTGCATATGGACACAACAGGGCAGAAGAGAACAAACGGTCATCTCTGAATAACGATGAGGAGATGAGTGAGAAATGAAAAAAGACTTAGAAAAGGGAATGGACACATGGTTTTGTCGTACATGCCTAAAGAGAAGTGGATATGGTTACATACGGAGTAAATTACTAACACGTGCAATGTGTATGAGGTGATGCGTTTTTGACACGTTTTCGATTATCAAAGGTACTTAAACTAGTGGTGAGGGTTTTTAACGAGGAACAGTATAATGCGTAAGTTTGTGGTATACGTGACAGGGTAAACACGTTCTGAAATATACATGGATTATACAACAGTTGTCGCATTAATACAGAATGTGTGCACGTGTATTGTTGTGAGTACAAGAGGCAGTGGCAACTTGGGTAAACAGTGTGGTGAAAAGGAATTTATGATGATGTCTGTAAACAGGAGATACCCAGTCTCACTGCGACGCATGGTGGCGAGGCGGAGCTGGTGAGGCGGGGGTGGGGGGAGAGGGGGTCGGGCGGGGAAGGGGGAGGGGGGAGGGGGAGGGGGGGAGGGGATGGGTGGCAGCGAAGGGAGGGATCCGTGATAGTGTTGATCATGTCGGCTGTGAAAAGGAGGTCTTTGTCAGCACCGTAAGGAAAGACGGCGGCAGTGTGGGCGTCGTCTTCAGGTGACATAAATTTTTGAGCACGACAGGGCGGAAGGCGGTATCGGGTGGCACCGACGCGCGTTCGAACCCGGCCCTCGCCTCCCCCCCCCCCCCAACGCCACCGTCCCCGCCCACTGCCGTCGCCATCGTATCTTTATCTGGCGAGGCCCGCCAAACTTCCTTCGCCTCTCCCTACCTCCTACCCTCCCACCCTAACCCACTGCCCCCTCCCCACCCCACTTCCCTTGCGCAGTTGCTACGACGTCGGCGTCCTGCTTCCCCGAGACCTCGATACTCGTCTCCCTGCGCCCACAAGCTGCAGGTTGTATTTCCTTGCGCCACGACAGCCAGCGGAGAAATATACGGACGCAATGGCGAAATATTTCTTCTGGTAGACGCTGATGTAGCCTAGAGCCAGAAAGAGGGAAGTGGTATGATTACAGAATGGGCTTGTTTGGTTTCTACGTTACCAGTTTCAGGAAATATTCGCTCCTTAGAGATATTTTCTCTATTGTTAACATTCTGTAACAATGAAACCATATTGAACATGCTTATTTTGGGCACGATGCGATTGAATTTTACAGTAAAAACTTATATTATTGCATATATATGTATCAATATGAATCGTTAATTATTGATCATATATAAATTGAAATTCGTGTAAATTAATCTACTTTTTATCAAATAACCATTTTCTTCTTCTCTTGTGATATAACACAGGTCTGCGATGATTTGCCGGTTGTGATAAAAATGGGTGATTATGCATCCGTTTTTTATCTTGATAATATAAATAATTTTAGTTTTCTTCTATCACGTAGGTTTTACAAAATGTTCGGTTTTTCGTATTTCAAATCACCACGCGCTATGTGATACGTAACACAGGGCTGCGACGATTCGTTGCTTTTGATTAAAAGCAGGGTGACAATGAGTAGGAGTTGCACCCCTCATAAGATGTGGATTCAGTTTCTTCGTATCGCCCGCATTTTGTGCGAAATTAACGATTGATTAAATTTCAAATGAACGCTGGCAGTGTATTACAATAACTTACGTATCGTTATGTAGATGGCAAACACTATTGTTTGATGATGAATTGATCGTTCTCTAATCTCAGTTTCTGTCAGTTATCTGGCATTTAGCAAGAACTGTTTGTTTCAAAGATTGTAAACGTGCGTCTAATTTGTGTGAAAAGTGTTTCAAAGAATGGCGAGTTCATCTAGAAGATGTGAAAGTATTCCGAACTGTTTTCAATATATATGTGACTCATTTACACTAAAACACCGAAGGGAAACATCACTTCATTTGTAAGGAAAGCGTATCAAGCTTACTTCGGAATTAAGTTAGGAGATAAAGATAAATCTTGAGCTCCAGATAGTGTTTGTCACACATGTATTGCAGGTTTGAGAAAATCGTGTCAAGAAGTAGAAATCTTAGAAAATTTTAGTGTTCCAATGGTGTGGAGACTGTTACTTTTGCATGTGAAAGTGTATGGACATAATAAGAAAAGTATAAAAGAAATAGTTTACCCGTCCGTATATTCCGTCAGCCATTAGGGTGCCATAGCCATAGCCAGTGGTTAGGCGGAAGAGCTGGCCTAATGACCAAGGCTTCGCCACTAATAAAGACAATTTTATCATTATCATTATTATTATTATTATTATTATTATTATTATTATTATTATTATTATTATTATTATTATTATTATTATTATTGTTATTATTATTGTTATTATTGTTATTATCGTTATTATCGTTATTATCGTTATTATTATTATTATTATTATTATTATTATTATTATTATTATTATTATTATTATTAGACCCGCACTACTTGATCCGGACATTACTCTACCAAACCTACCACATGACCTACCATCTACTGTGAATACTCTTTCTTGTCAAGCTCCGCTGTGATCTAGCTATTTGTAAATTTTTCACAACATTAATTTATTAAATTCTACTTCCAACTTAATCATGGGTTCGACATACAACATATTACTCCTTACTTGTTGCATGTGAACGTGTAATTCTATACAGAATCACTATTCCTGGAAGTGTTAGTGATTGAAATCAATTATTATATTGATGGCAACTACTATAAATTATCATACTTTTTCAACAACAAAAAAATAACATTTATTCTTATTATCTGTACATTACAATTCTATTAATTTTATGTGAATTACTTTTCACTTCAAAACATTAAAACACCGTACGGGTTTGACTGTAGTTCGTCAGTTTACTAAAATATCTTGTTCGCTGGCTTCTCGGTTGACTAGCAGAATGTTGTCTATGAAATCCTTGGTGTACCAATTCTCGCGTTCTTTCCTAAATTAAAAAAATGTTCCAGAATGTTTCCAATGATTGCTGTTAATGACTTAATATTCCTACAAAGGGTATAGCCAAATAAGGCGGTGAAAAGTGCCCCCAAACCAAATCAATAATCGCGCTGCTCATATAAAAGAGAATACAAAATGACGTAGATCCACAAAAAACAGCCTCCTAGGGCAATCTGTTGCAGAGATACAACGAGAAATGTGTTTTGCATTTTTATTTTTTTCTCAGCTTCCATTGTGTGTATCAGGCTGAAAAAATTGCGGAGATGGGGAAACATAGTTGAATTTGAAGGTATTATGTCAACGAATTTTGACGACAAATTTATATAGAAAATAATAAATAAATATTTGAAATTAATTTTCGACGTGATAAAGTTGGAGTGCTGTCTCAATTTCCCCCTCCTAAAATGGGTCTTATAACAATCTATAACATATTTTGTTTTAGATTTTTAAACAATGTGGACGGTAATGAAAAAAATTGAATGAATTTGGAGAATGTGAAAAAGTAGTAAGTGTGAATTATATAACTTTGGATTCCGAGAGTAACCACCAATTGTCTTCTTCCCTAAAAATTAATGAGCCAAATAATAGTTAACAAGTTACATACTAAACATGATATGAAAGTATTGAAGACTCATCTCTAGAGATAACCTAATTCAAAAAATTGTGTTTGAAAGAAAAGTGTTGATTAATTTCTTAAAGAAAGGATATACACACGATATGCTTTGATTAGTGTCAAAAATATGAACAATGAAATGTAATACGTGTAGGTAGAAATCCTATCATCTAAAATGTGTTTTGGAGTTCGGATTTGATGAAACATTCTGAAAGACGTAGCAGCCGTATTACGATTTGATGATTTACCTGGAAGTTTACCTGGATGTTATCCTGAGAAAGACGTCTGTGGAGATAAGTTTATAATATTTTTTATAGATACACAAATAGTGCAGTCGGAAGGGAGTCATTAGGGGGTCCATCTCACAAAAGATGAAGAAGAAGAAGATTTTTTATTGATATTGTTATTTATTAGTAAGAAAACCTTGAATTTTCCTCCCCGAAGTACTTCGGGAAAAGTTTTGGTACCAAAAAAAACCAACCAAATTTTCGGTCATTTATTATTTTTTTAGTAATACCTTCTTAATTGTTTATCTTAGTGCAAAAATACTTATGTACAATTTCAAAGGTCGTAAAATTCTCTACAAATTTGCTTTATAAATTATTTTTCTCAAGCAAATGGTAAGAGACACGAGGTTTTAAAATTTCACTAAAAAGTACAGAAATTTCCTAATTCCAGTACTTTTTAGTTTTCAGTACTATTTAAAAATTGTACATGGCATTTTAAAATATATCTTTAAGGAACAAATTTCAATAAGGGGAAAATCTCTCTTCATAACTGCAGTTGTGGGAAGACGCCAAAATTTTGAATTTTTTCCATTTTCAAATAATCAGTTCTCGAAGGAAATGAGACTTACACCATTCTCTTAAACGTTCTTTAGACTATCCTTCAATAAAGTTTAATCAAAATTGGAGTCATCTTTTTGAAAATTTTGAAAATACCCTAGGGGCTTCGTGTAAAGTACCCTCCCCAAAATTAACTGACGTTTAGCCGTCGTTCAAACTTTCGGTATTAAGGACCCACACAAAATTAATTCTGGCTGCACCACGAGTTAGAGGATTTTTTTACTAAATTTAGCAACTAGATTTATCCACTTTTTCGTAACCAGGGGCCTGAAATAGCAGTTTTTCTGACGAATGTTCGCTGTTTCGCTTTTCTTTCTACTACGTAAGTGGTAGCGAGAAAATAAAAGGGAATAAATGCCCATGTTTATAATACTTACTAAGGTTAAACTCATCTTTAAAAGTTCTGGTTCTGAAAAATTTTTAATTGGAAAATTTTTAGAGTGCAACGAAAATGCGACCTACGGTATTTATTTATGCGTCTTTTTCACTATTAGAAAGAAAAGTTATGAAGTAATTTTGAAGAAAATTTTCAAAATGTTGAGATTTCAAGGAAAATATGAAAGCATTTTAATTACCCATTTGAAATTCAAGGAACTGCGATATCAATAAGATGGATCGGGGAATATCAGTTTTGGTGAAAATCTTCCTTGCCGTTTAGCCGCTATCTTTGTTCATAGGCGGATGGTCGTTTTCCTTCAATCACTTTTCGGTATCAAGGACCCACCAAGCATACATTCTGACTACACTATGTGTTTGAGAAAGTAATTTACTACTGATAGGAAGGAGACATATCCACCTTTTCGTTGCCAGGACCCAGCAATAAGTTTTCTGCCGAAAAAAGTCGTTTTCCCCCGCAGCATTAGAATAATTTCTCTATACTGTGTAAGCAGAAGCGAGAAAATAAAACAAATTTTAGTGCTTATTCTTTACTAATAATTACTACGCACTTTCCTGTGGAAGAAATACTGTAGTAAATAAACTGGATGAGTAGAAAATGTATTGTTTAATGATACTGTAGTCAGCTAACACACATCCCTGCAGGATTCCATATTCATGCGTTCCATAAAATTAGAAGTCGTTTGGACATGCATTTGAGATTATTCAACGAAAATATGATCTTCCGTTGTACACAGAGTGAACACAACTCAGAACTTACGACTTTGCATGTGGAGCGGAGCATGAAAATCCTCACACATTTGTGACCTACAAACCACAACTATGTCTGGGCGGTTAATTGATTCGAATTATTCCATTTCCTGTCGTAAAATTCCTTCCTGAATTTTAAAAAGATCGTACGTGTGGTTTAGGCGCTAGTAGTGTTCACAGACGGACGGACAGACGGACGTTTTGATTCCAATTGGTTTTTCGGCATCAAGGACCCACAAACAGGGATTCTGTCTACACCAGGTGTTAGAGGATTCTCTTAATTTAGCAACTGGTTTAATGCACTTTTTTGCTACCAGAGCCCGTCAATGAATTTTTTCCGCCGAAAATCCGCCGTTTTTTCGCGCAGCATTACATAACTTTCTCTATACTACGTATAACGTACGTATTCGAGAAAGTAAAACTGTTCTGACAATGAATGAACCGGCAGGAGTAACATTTTCAAAGAGGTAATTTGTACTGAAAGAAAGTCGATTTATTCAATCATTTAAAAAATGAATTTTATATTTTCAGAACATTTTGTTGGGAAACTGGTTTTTATCGTAAGTTGCGCTTTTGTTTTCATTTGTTGATTGAAGATAAATTTGACAGACCATGAGATACTGAATTCTCTTATTCCAGTAAAATACTATTTTACATATTGTAGCTTATTTTTCTGCTGTTTTTTAAATTAGGATACTTCGCTAGCATTAACATATGGAAATTTCCCCCATGAAACAATTACCAATGTAAATACACATTGGTTGCCCAAAAATAACTCTCTCTAAATTACGTTAAAAATTACAATTCCCAAGAGGTCGCATTATCGGAATCAATTGGCTAATGATGGGCAGGCCAGAATCACGGCCAATTGCGGGATGCAGCGGCGTGGAATGCCACGAGGCTGCGCCGAAGTAGTATCGTTATGTTAATAACGATAATTACTATAATACCTCGTTTATATGATAGCGACGGGCACTTGACTTCATCCGGCAGAGCGGGCGCGCGCGCGCGCGTCACCGGCCTCGAGTGGTGATGGGGGCTCCGGCACGCGGGGGGGGAGGGGGAGATGGGGCGAGGATCGCGTTTTGAAAATGGCACACGTCATAACCGACTCGTTGGTGTCGCTCGTGAGCCGGAACGGTCGCGCGCACTCGCGTCGCCGCCGCCGCCGCCGCCATTTGCAATGCAAAATTCCGTGGGCGGCGGAGGCGTTGGTGAGGGCGGTGGTGAGGGAATTGTGGAGAAGATTGCGGTGATCGTTCTCGGTGCCGGTGAGGTGCAAAATTCCGTGGGCGGCGGAGGCGTTGGTGAGGGCGGTGGTGAGGGAATTGTGGAGAAGATTGCGGTGATCGTTCTCGGTGCCGGTGAGGTGCAGTGATACGGCCCACATCTGAGTTCAAAAGTCACCCATGAACTGGACAGTGCCATCCTCAAGAGAAATGACTGTAAAAAATGAAGAGGATTGTGTTGGTTTTAAAGTGAAAGTGATGTGCTTGGACATGGACATGATAATTCCGAAGGTGCGGAAAACAAGGTAAACTTTATCGACTCCATCCAACTGGGAATTCCCATTTTGTTCGTCACGAATTTCATATCGAATGAATGGAGTTTAGAATCTCAGAAGCGGAAACAGCCAACGCAATTGCTCGGTTGCCAAAAGGTTATGAATTTTGGAAGCCAATGGTTCAAGTGTAAATCCATTCTACAAAACACTTGCTGCTTCCCTGTCATCACTTATATCAGAAATATTCATAATAATTATGATTCCAACAGAGGATATGTAATTGCGTTGAGAGAGAGAGAGAGAGAGAGAGAGAGAGAGAGAGAGAGAGAGAGATTCAGAGAGAGAGAGAGACAGATACAGAGAGAAAGTGATGTTTTGTGTCCAGGAGTTTCAAGAGAATTGACTCCAAGAAAGTCAAAAATGTACAAAATACATAGAAATACTGCAGCCAAAATGATAAAATTGAAAGCAATATAAAAAATGGTTAAAGACAAATACAAACTTTTAAAAGAATCGTATAAAAGTACTGAATTTGCATTTATCGAGGAAAATTTGAAGTGTTAATAAATCTTTTATTAACAGCCGGTTAAAAAATGCTCAAAATCTCCGAAGTGTAAGACGATGGGCATTAGAGAATAAGGTTTTTGCACTTTCTCTGCATAAAAGAAGTCCCCGTTTGTACAGATATTTACGTTTATTTCTCCGCCATCTGTAAGGCTTCTTAATTCCATTTGAGCCTGGTTTAATTTCTGGTATCCTCAATATTACAAAAGTTGAGGTTGAGGCAATGCATGATAATGACAAATATTGCGCTTTGTTATTTGATGATATGTCTCTAGAGAAAGGTTTGTATTTTGAAGCAAATGGAGAGATTGTATGTGGATTTGAAGATTTGGGATGAATGAATAACGCAATCAAATCATGCACTTGTTTTTATGGTAAGATGTGTCCTGTAAAAGTTCCAAGCAAGTTGATGCATACTATTTTGTTGCAAATACTGTTTCCAGTGAAACCCTAGAAGTGTTAATTATTTATATTATAAGCAAATTGCAAGAGATTGGACTGAAAGTTGTGTGTACTGTTTGTGACCTAGGCTCAACAAATCAGAAGGCATTGAGATCACTATGTAATCAGAAGTGCGTTGTCCCAAACCCTTTTCAATTTTTTTGTAAATTGTCAACCAATTTCAGTAATTTATTATGTATCCCATCTTCTAAAGTGTATTAGAAATGCTCTGATTGAAAACAAAATTCAGTTTCATGCTGAAAAAGAAGCGAAGATGGAATATATTGAAAATTTTTGAACACTAGAGCTTTCTATAAAGATCCAGTAGAAAACATTGAGTTCATTTACGTACACTTTCTGTTAGTGATTAATAAATTATGGAATCATTTTATTTATTTACATCGGTTATATTTATGAGAATGATATCATAAGTGGTTGGAAAGTTGTTAATGACATTCATTGCTGATATTTCGATTTGCCAGTGAGAAAGACCAAAAAAGATTAGAGTTGGGAGAAAATTAGAGCTGGGAGGAGAGAGAAATGGGTTCAACTTCATATTCATTTTTGTGTGGCCTTCACTTCAGTGCAGACTAAATAAATTCAACATCTACCAGTGAACTTTAAGTGATGGAGCAATTCCAAATGCATTTTCTGCTCACCCAGACCATTTGCAATTGATTGAAAGAGGGATAATTAATATCAGGAATACAATATCTTTCTGAACCTACTTTCATTTTATTAATGATGAGTATTTTTTTACTTTAGAAAAGAAAGACTCTCTGAGACTTCAGCCAAGTCATAAGGTGCCTAAAAAATAGCAAATGAGCCCATACTGTGCTGTTTAAGGATAGTTTTTAGATTTTTATATATTATATATTTCTTTTAGTGAATTCCAAAATTACTGAAAAAAATCTAATTCTCATTGCATTAATGATAATACAACCCCAAGTTCATCAGAGGCCACATCATCCACTATTGCATCTGAGTCTTTAATGCACGAGAAACTTCTACCAAAAGTATTTGTTGGTTTTTACAAGATTACCTCTCTGTAATTGGAGGGCAATTTTTTCTCCCTAGCATGTTAAGCCAAACTTTTACCGATCTTGGAAGAAAGGATCAGCTGGAATATAGAGTTGCCCAACTAAAGTCATTGACTTTGAAATCTAAAATTATACAAACCTTTACATCTAACAAATACTTTTCCTTCTTAAGAAGTAAAGATAAGAAAATAAAAAGTAACATTTTTATAAAATTATTTTGCTTTATACCCAATAGTAATGTCACAAATGTAAACATTGAAATAAATCAGACAGTTCATCTGCAAAAATATATTTTTTATTTGATTACCTTACAAATAAAAAAGGTGAATGTGTTCCCTCTTTGAATTGCCTATTCCTTAGATCTGTAAGAAATGGAATTTTTCATTAATTATACTTATTTATTGTTTTTTGAAATAAACTTTTGAATGTGCATTAAAAAATATTTGTTTTGGAAAAATGTTCAAATTGATTTGGCCTCAGGAGAACTAAATTTGAGCAGATTTATAATTATACTCTCTTTTATGAATTGCTCTTCAGTCCCATTATTGCAAATGGTTCTGTTCAGGACAATTAATTGAAATTAAAAATTAGTATTGAATTTGCTCTGGCAGTTCGTAACCGTTTCCTTAAAGAATTTTTCAATTTTCATGCTCCTTCCAAATAGACAAACTATTAATTACTTTCTTATGTCAAATTTAGAGCATGATTAGCAGTTTTGACAATATCAGATATGTCACACTAGTTTCAGCTCCTTATATATTGAATGCTCCTTGCATTCAGAATGAGTTCACTGTTTGTGGTTTTTTTCCCTCTCTTTTTTAAGATATTGTAGTTACTCAGTGACATGAAGTGAATGATACAATTCTGTTCCCAGAATACATGTTATCAAACACATACATTACATTCTAATCAGCTTCACACAAATGAAATAATTTTAAAAATATATTTCCTCTGCCATTTAATGAATTTTGGGGAGATTTAATATTTTTCCCAGGTCTGTTTCGCTTTATTCTCCGAATATTTGTGTCTGATAATTCCAAATAATTATATATAGAACATCTTTCTTATTGAAATATCAAAATATGAATAAAGAAAATAAGAGGGTGGAACGGTAGATTTCAGGCTTTTTGCTCAAACTGTTTCGCGGGTAGCCTAACCGAGCTTGCAAGGGGCTGGCTTAATTTCGGGAAAGGTCGGCCATGCCAACTCCATGTATTATAACCTCCTTGCAAAGAACAAACTTATTTACCAAACGAAGACAAAAGAAAAAAGGAGGTGACATGTTTCCTCGAAACGTAATTTTGACAGAAGGTTTTTGATCGCGGTGAAAAGCTTTTTGGTCGTAGTCACGAGCATTTGAGAAGATATCTCTGGTCACTGCCGCGAACACATGAAACGCTATCTGGTCGTGGTAGTACTTAAAGCAGATAGAACTTTTATTTGTCGTGATTTAAATAAATAGCATATACGGGATCACCATATGAGACATTCCGGAGTATTTTTTATATAAATAGTCCATTTTATTTTACTGTAGATGTAGGGATTTTAACTTTGATACAATTTCAATTTCAAGGAAGTCTAGAAGATTCTCCAATTCGGTAGCGCAGTGCATGAGGCTGTTCTCTTCTCAAAACGTAAGCGCTACGAAAACCTGTAGCAAGATAACGTAAATATTCTTTACAAAGAAATTATTGAACAAATTGTAGAAAAGACCTGTAATAAATAAGAAAAGTCATATTAAATTTGATGGCTTGCCAATAGTAGTTTATAAAATTTTAATTTTGTAAATATCATCAGGAAATAACATTAATAAATGATGGAATTGTGTTATTGGAAAAGGAATGATGATTTTGCTTAATAGATTCCGCAGATCAACAATTTTGTATTTTAATGTAATAAATTTTCAGTAATTACCTAGTCCGCACTGGATGGGACGTCTACCACGTAAGTAATATTTAATTATACAATAATGTGGAAATCAAGCATTAATAAATAAACAAAAATAAATATTTTTAAGTATAATAGTTCAAACAGATTCAAATTGACTTCCCCAACATGGAGCAATAGATACTAAATACTCATAGATATTAAAACAATTTCAGTATAGAGAAAGTTAGTTATTTTGCCGAAAAAACGCAAATTTTCGACAAAAAAGCTAGTAATGTGGGGTCTTGATACAAAGAAAACGTATAGTTCTTGTTCCAAAAGAATGCAGAAAATTATTTGCTTTAATATGTTGTGTGGTTAGAATCAACCATTGTGGGCCATTGATACCAGAAAAATGATTTAGCGCCAAATGTCGGTCCATCTGTCCGTTTGTGAACACAACTAGCACCGAAATCTTTGAGATTTTTTAAAAAAAATGAATAATTCCCAATGTGTTTAGCCTGACTAAAAGCACTGTGATGTTGAAAGCATTCTTTAATTTTTGGGAGTACTTTATAAGTAGACATTGTCAAACTTTTCTCAAAATATGACTCCACGTTTTTTTAAAATTTGTTTTAAAACTAGAGTAAAATTAATTTATGCAAAATAAAAATGGCGAAGATTGAATTTTCACGGTTAACTGAATTTTGGAAATTTGCTAAAGTTTGAATTTTTTTCGGTGTCTTCCTACAACTTCAACATTGAAGATAGAGATTTTTTTTCAAAAATTTTTTGTTCTTAATAAATATTTCATTAACGTCATGTACATTTTTTAAAAACATTAGTGGATTTTGCGCAAGTTAGAAGGAAATAATGTGGTGTGTGCACAAGTGACAATGGATACGGAGGACAAGGAGCAGCGGCAGCAAAAGCACAGCCCAACCCAGCCCCGAGAGCAACCGAGCATCATCCACCCACAAGAGAGAAGCGCTCCCCATAGGCAAAGAACATGCAGGCTGGTGCTCTTCGCACCGCATGCTACTTATTCAAGACGGGAGGGTGCTGTGAGCACGCCAACTTCCAAGTTGACCCGCGCGCGCTCTGTATTAAAGTACAGGGAACAGCGAGGCACTACCCGCTCCACTGGACAACTAGCCACTGGAGCGAGTCTGGGCCAGCCGCGGCAACCGGTATAACGGCCGGCGTGGAGCCCGGAAAGGCAGAAAAGTTGGTGACTGAGATTGTGTGCGCTTACTCTGTTATTGCGACCGCTACGCTGACCACGCCAAGTTCTTCGTTTATTTCGTTGGATGTTTGTTGATTAAGCGACGAGCTGGTACATCTTCTGGTAATACGACTAATGGATAAGAACTTGGTACTTTCTTTACTGACGACTGGTATATGGAACGTTGTTGTTGTATGATTGGAGAGAGTCTTTTATATTGTAACGCTGGAAAAGCACAATAAATTGAAAACATCTGTAGAAACATCTGTCTCCCTACTTTTTCATACATTTCAATATGAACAATATTAAAAATGAAATTTGTTCAAAAAATTTTTCGAACTTTTTCTTTAATATTTTGGTAGGAATATTGCTAAATGTACTCTACAAGAGGACAAACTACATTTTGCTGTATTCTTTGTTATATTTTTAAAAAAATATACGAAGTAATTTCCTGACATCTCTCTCACTTTGTAAACATATGCAATATTGGTGATTTGTTAACATAGCATTTATGAGTTAATTTATGAATATTTAAATGATCCCTCCAAACGTTTCCCGAAAACCCTAAAGTTTTCTTTGAAAAATATTTTCAGAAACGTTCAAACAATTTTCTTGAAAACGGTTCTATTTTTTGTCTTTAAATATTTTGTACCGATTGTGGTAAATTTATTTCATAAAATTACATAAATGAATGTGGATGTGTTCTTTGATTTTTTTTCAAAAATTATAGAAATGTAAGTTTCTTTAAATATCTTCCACGCCCTTAATATTTACATTAACAGGGATTTCTAAACATTTTTGCATTTGTGGGTAGGAGTGCTTAAATGATTTCCTACCCAGTTTCCCGAAAACTCAAAAGTTTTCAATGAAAAAGTTTCTAATTTAGCATTTATAAAAACACCGAAAAAGTTTCTCAGAAACGGCTCCAAATTTTCGAAAGAAAATTTCCGTATAATACTAGGTTTTACTCTTCTACAATACTCTTAGTCATAACATTTCTACCAATAGAGAACAGAAAAATGAGAAAATGTGAAAAAAAATGTAGTTAGGGTGGTGACAGCTGAAAAGAGATGGAGCAAAACTGAATAACTAGCCCAGACCAAGAAATTATGAACCTATTTAGTATGAGAAAGACAGTGCCATTCTGTATCACAACTAGTTATATTTTAACATTGATATTGAGACAACTAAAATGATAACATTGCCTAAATTGGCACGTGTACTCGTACAGAATGCAACGTGTTGCATAACTTACGACCGAACATTGATAATTTTTTGAACACGTAGCACAAGGAGAGAAAGCGACGCAAAGTGCATATAATTATCTCCTGCCTTCCTTAAGAAAATTTTAAGTCAGTCTCTGTTATACTACACCTTATACTAAAACTAAGTCTTGAAATTAACAGGATTTTAGTTTGACCGGTGAGAAAGCTATCGCAATTCGACATGAATTGATAATGATGTAATCTGTTATATTGATTCAGTTCCCGACTTTCAGACATTAAAAAGGTAGTTTGCTCGCACATAATGACAATTTGTGATTAGAAAGTCACGAGACGTAACAAAACCACGGGAAAATTCTAAACAGATCCATCACCACCAGGCGCGGAAATATTTGTAGCTGTGAAGTAGAGTAATGAAAATACATGCGCTCTAGTTCGCAATTATATACAGGTCACGCATTGTCAGAATTACACGCGTATAACGTTCTGAAGACAACGCCGAAGAGTTGCAGGATTACAAGCCTAGTGGAAATGACGACGACGCAGTGGCGTATGTACAAATATAATCGCGAGGTCAGTGACGTGACATCTCGCGGCTGCCATGTCCCCGTCTGGGCAAGGGCAGCGGGATCTCCGCGGCGGGCAAGAGCTGGGACGGCGCGGGACGGCGCGGGACGGCGCGGGACGGCGCGGGACGGCGCGGGACGGCGCGGGACGGCGCGGGACGGCGCGGGACGGCGCGGGACGGCGCGGGACGGCGCGGGACGGCGCGGGACGGCGCGGGACGGCGCGGGACGGCGCGGGACGGCGCGGGTCGGCGCGGGTCGGCGCGGGTCGGCGCGGGACGGCGCGGGACGGCGCGGGACGGCGCGGGACGGCGCGGGACGGCGCGGGACGGCGCGGGACGGCGCGGGACGGCGCGGGACGGCGCGGGACGGCGCGGGACGGCGCGGCACTGGGCAGACCGCGTGGTCGCCCGCGTGCGCCTGCCCAAGCGCGTAACGGCCGATAGAGCGCTCCGCGCTGCGTTATAACGACGTTGGCCGCCCGCGGTTCGTTGCACCGGCCCCTGCCCCGCCCACCCGCCCGGTAATAGCACCGAGATTTTGCGCGCCCTCGCTCCCACCCTCGTGTTCCGCGTCTGCCCGCCGCAGCGCCCTACGCCCGCCCTCGGTCCGGCCACCGCGCTGACCAGCCCCGCCTCCCCATCACCCCCACCTCCTTCATTTCCCCTGCCTCCCCTACCACCAACTGAACCCTGGCTCTCCTGCTCATCACTGCCTCCCCCGACAGCCTCCCCTCCACTGCCACCCTCCCATTTCCCCAACACCCTCCCCTCCCCGCCACCCTCCGCACGCCCGCCCTCGGTCCTGCCGCCGCGCTGACCAGCCCCGCCTCCCCCGCAGCCACTGGTTCTCCTGCCCCTACCTCCCCCCTTACCCACGTCTCCTCCACCACCCTCGCTCCTTCGCCTCCCTTGCCTGCCCCACTGCCATCGCCGTCCCTGCCGCTCCCGCAGTGTCCGGCCCACCCGCCCTCCCCGCCTCTTCTGCCTCCCTCGCCGTCACCGCCGCCGCTAACTCCCCCACCAACCCACGCCACCCACACCACCCTTGCCACCCCTGTCCCTCCCGCTGACCCCGCCCCCCTTCTCCACCACCAGGATCGTTCCGGTCGAGGCCCTCGAATAATGGCGGTTCAATTTCTGACGCGCCTGAAGGATTTGCAGATCGCAGCCGAACGATAAAAATGCCCTGCCTCGATTAGGCGCCTCAATATGCGCGAAGTTGAATGGCTGGGAAGTCGGATGAAATCATCGTTTTTGTTTTGTATGTACCTGTAGTAAGGACACAGTTACGTTGAGCTTTGAGGCTGTCCTTTTGATTTGAAAATTGTACTGAGAAAAAAAATCTTTCATAGCAATATTAAAGATAGCTGAAGCTCTATCATAGCTACGAGAATTATTTCTGATTTTTCTTTCATGTTAAACAAGATATTCTTAGACCAGTCTGTTGCTTGCTTTTGGTTAAATAAATGTTTGTTTAAACCATAAACAAAAGTAATGGTTTTGTTGATCACGGGCACCTTTAATGCTTCATATGAAACTGGAAAACTCACGACTCGCATAGCGAGTTGTTCACGAATTAACACATTGCATGAATCGAATGGATAAAAAATCACAGAAATTACGAGAAAGAAATAATATTCAAAACTGATATCGGATTATGAGAAATTTTCATTCAGCTCCAAGTTATCACTGCCTCCTACAATAACGTAATCAAGGAAAATATGAATAACATATTTCTTAATTGTGAATAACATGTTTTATAATCAAATACATTATTTTAAATATGAATAATATTTTATAATCCAAGGAAAATATGAATATCATAATCATTTTCTACACTAAGTGTAGAAAAATATGTCGACTATGTTTCAATTTTATGGAAACAAATTTGTTTTAAAACGTTTTAAAAATTTCTTACAAGAACCTATTTATTATATACTGACTTATTAAAGTTGAGTTGACTTTTCTATGTCTTGTGATTTTATGGAAGTATTTGAAATGGAAGACATAGAAGCTGAATTAGCGGGATTCGTCAATTTCGAATAGATTAAACCTATGATTGCACTTACTAAGTATTTCCGCTATACTTTTGGCTGTAATGTTCCACATAGTTTTGATAGCATATTCTTTCTACTCTTCACCTTCTAATCTGTGCATATTATTTATATATTTTATATTGCCCAATCATTCAAAATGTGCGTAATGTCTTCATTTGTAGTTTTTGCAGTCAATTTGTATTTTCTTTCTTCCCAAAATTCTTGAAATTGCTTCCACAGACTTTCTCTGTTTCTTTTGCTGTTTATCGACACTGAATCTTTACTATTACAGGAACACAAAAAAGTCAGACCCGAGGACTTGATACATGTTTCTCTATGTATGTCGACGTGCTGAATTCGAATCTGAGCCAGAATTGCGTCACCATCGATCATTGACGTTGTATTATCATCTTATTCATTGATTTGTGTTAGACATCATGGAACAATTGTCTATTAAACAATTGTTAATATGCTTTTCTACTACAGTTCTATATTTCAACATTTTACATTCCTCTATGTCTTGGGAGAGTTTAGAATGAGTTGAGACTTCCTTGTGTGAAATATTTAAAGTAATTTATTAAATTTCCTTCCAACTTAACCATGGGTTCGAATACAACGTATTATTCCTTACCTGTTGCATGTGTGATTCTATACAGAATCACGATTCCTGGAAGTTCTATTGATTGACATTAATTATTAGTTTGATGACAGGAAAGACTATTCTAGACAGGAAAGACTATATAATTATAAGCCTTTTCAACAATGAAAATTTAACATTTATTCTTATATGTATATTACAATTTCTTTCTATCTTATGAGAATTACTTTTCGATATAGAACATTAAAATACCGAGAGGGTTTGAATATAAGTTTGTAAGCTTGCTATAAAATCTTGATAGATGACTTCTCGGCTGCCTAGCAGGATATTGTCCACGGAATCTTTGTTATACCAATTCTCGCGTCCTTGCCTAAAGTAAAAGTGCTCCCGAATATCTGAATATAGTTCAGGCTTTAATATATCAATGCGCTAGGAGCGGTTGAGGGACCGGGAGCGGTAGCTCAGTGCATCAACTGATGTCACTGCAGCTCCTCTGACCGGGAGGTCTTAGTTTCGAGTCCTGACGGCGGCAGGATTTTCGACACTAGCTTTTCAGCTAGGTCGAATGCAGTCGCTGTCTGGAGGAGAATTCTAGCTGCCGGCTGCTTTGATCGGTAGTTTTCCGTGGTTTCTCCGATCAAAACCAGGCGAATGCCGGAGCAGTACCCTACCAAACGGGCCACGGACCGCGCGCGATCTGTCCTCCCATTCCTTGTCCTATCCTCTCCCCTTACACACACACTTACACTAACACGCACTACACTACCACATATCCCGGGAGACCGGTCGGGAGCTTAGAGCTTGTCCCGGCTGGGGCGGTGCCCCACTGGTGGGAGAGTCCTGGTTAGGGGGAAACCCCACTAGCCGACGGTAGGTCGGCGCCGGATCTCGCCATCCAGCGGGGGAAGATCACCGTCATCTCCTGAAAAAAAAACATGCACTACACTAACGGGACTAATGACCAGAGCAGTTGACGTACCCGGAAACATGAAAAAATCAATCAATCAATCAATCTGACGCTGACGCTAAAGTTCTTTGCTTATCACACTTGCGTACTACTAAAATATTCATAATTTTTTTATGACTAAGCATTGGTGATACAATGAAATACAGTGCTCTAAAGTTATAATTTAAACAAGAGAATGTAAAAGTTGCATTTAAATTATCAAGTCAATGAGACCTTTTGTGCTATTGAATGCGGATTGCTGATGATTAGTATGTGGTTATCATACTTATCGCACTACATCATTACACATTTAATCAGAGTACTCGTATAATCAAATTAAATGTGATTAAAGAAAAATGATGGAAACTATTTGATTATTATAATTCCCAAAAATACAAAATTATAACTCATTAATAGTATTCAGTGGGCAAAATTGGCTCTAAGCTGCGGCAGAAAACGGTTATTTCCTAAAAAAATAATTCACAAGTGCATTGTATAAGAATAGAAGGCGTGGTCTTGACCAATGTTATTGTTTATTTTAATAGCAGCTTTCGATTGCTTAGCCATCATCATTTGTTACCTTGTATAAAGCATAAAAACATTCAGAAATGATCTAATAAACAGAAAACGTGTAGTTTAAAAAAACAATAAACAAACATTACTTAAAATTCAAATTATATATTAGCTTTATTTTTTAAAATAAATGTTATTGTAGAAAAAAGGCACATTTACGTGGAGTTTCTGCGAGACAAATAACACCATAATAACTCATCCGACTTCTTGTTTTCGTTTGCTCCATAACTTTTCCTTGTTATCGTGTATCACTTCTGGAAGGACCGCCAAATTAACCCCACCCCAACAAGGACAGTTATTAGTTACTGTACCGTCGTAGCATTTTGCTCTGTAGGACACGCGCAAGGCGTGGGCCCGGCTAGGGGGAGGGGCTGGGCACTAGCAACCAGCCTCTTTGGGGGTGCGGGCCGGGGGCGTGTGACAGACAGCGCAGAGGGAACGATGTGTGATGGACGCACCTCTTCGGCGGGCCCTCCTTTGCCCCCGGCCCCTGACTTACTTCTGTAAGGACCGCCAAAATAACACCACCCCAACAAGGGCAGTTATTAGTTACTGTACGGTCGTAGCATTTTGCTCTGTAGGACACGCGCAAGGCGTGGGCCCGGCTAGGGGGAGGGGCTGGGCCCTGGCGCCCGGCTGGCTGCAACCAGCCTCTTTGGAGGTGCGGGCCGGGGGCGTGTGACAGACAGCGCAGAGGGAACGATGTGTGATGGACGCACCTCTTCGGCGGGCCCTCCTTTGCACCCGGCCCCCGACTCCCTCACGGGATGAGGCGGTCCGCGAGACTAGAGCCAGGGAGACTCTGCCATGGGATTCCCCGCGATATAGGCCAGCGGAGGATACTGCCGGGGGCATTCGGGTTTGGGGCGACTCTCGGTGCAGATGCCTGTAATCGCAAGCCTCGGCTTTGCGGGGTGTGGCTTTCGCCACGGGACAAGGGAACAGGGGCGGTGCAAGTGTTCTCTGGTGGATGACTGGGGCGGCTTGCCTCAAGGGTTGGAGGCTGCGGAGTGCTGGGGCAAAAGTGTTCCTTAGGAGTTGGGCGTAGTGTATATTGAAGTACTGTAAATAAATCTGTGAATAGTCACTCCGTGTCAGTGTGTTTACTCTTATCACGACGACATCACAATACACTTGTGGGGATCCCTTCACTCGAATGACCCCTCCCTCTAAATACTAATTGAAATCGAGTCCTTCAGTACTCTAAAGTAATTCGCCTCAAAGCTGAAGGTACTCTGAAGACCCCTGAAGACTATCAGCTTAGGGAAGAGGACCATCACGCTTCTTTTGTGTATATTTAGACTCTTACCTTTCGTTACTTAAATGAGATGATTCGTTTGAACAATTGTACGCATGCACCTTTTATATGTTATGCCTATTCTTGTAATTTCTTTGCTAATTAGCGCGCACAGTATTTGTTCCGTGTTGAACTACCCGAAAGTAGTAATTTTCACTTGAGCAGAATTCAGCAATCTTGTTTCAGAGAGATTGAATTTTCTAGTGTTTAAACGCGTTGATTCACCCTCATTCCATTGTATATTATTTTTTAGTCCACAGGTGTCTCTACAAAAGAGAGCAGTTTTTATCTGCGTCTCTCTTCATCTATTTCCGTATCTACCTCCATCTTTCTCTTTCTCACTCTTTCATCCCCACTCTTTCCGTATCTCACGCTCTTCGCCGTCTTGCGAAAGAGCTATTTTGGCTCTCTCGCCTTGGTCGTAGTTGCACCGCTTCTCAATTGTTTCCCTGGCGCTGGTCCCGCAGTGGGGTGGAGGGCTGGGGGCGAGCGGAGCGGGAGAGCGGGAGGGCGGGCAGCGTATAAAATATTTACCGCAACGCGTTCGTCTGTTATCTGCGCGGGCCGCGCGTCGGCGGAGAGTAAAAACGGAAATCGAGCGGGCAAGGAACATACGGCCGGCTGGCCGCCCGCTGCCCAGGGCGCGCGCGGCGTTGGGGTTGCAGACCTCGCGCGGGCGAGCCGAGCCCGGCGTGAAGGCCGGAGTAGCGTTTGCTGCCCTGCGGCCGTGGGCCACGAAAAACTTCGCTGGAAACGGAGTACGCGCGCTTGGCCGCGATTTCTTATGCGGCGTGAGTAATGTACCCGCTTCCGAAGAGCTCCGGAGAATTTGTAGGCTGATAGCTGGGCGTTGTCGCAACGAGGCGTGGCTTACCTCATGGGAAGATGGTTCTCTGGTATTTTCAGGTGAAAACGTGTTCGAATGACGAAGTCTTCATTTATCGTATATGCTATAAATGAACCTGGAATTTTAAATCGCCCTTTTGTTATTTCAGAAGTCACGTAATTGTCAATATTTCAAATAATAGTTTTGCCATATTAAAAATGGACAGGTAATTGATTTTGCAATTTCGTATTTAGCAAATACTAATGAAGTTTTAATGTTATATGGGTAAAAACCTGGGTCTGATGCGAATTAGCACTATAAATGTAAATAATAATAATAATAATAATAATAATAATAATAATAATAATAATAATAATAATAAAGACGTTAATAATATGTATAATGCCATTTGAATCAATACATTTTATTCTTAGCAATAACAGTAACACCGCTGCCAATCTGATAAATTCCACTCAAAATTGGTATCAAGTTTCATGCCATGTACACAATTGTCTTTAGTCAGTAAATAGAATAATACTTTTATCCCTTTTCGTTATTCTTCTCGACGATTCTCAACATTTTCCATATTGCTTCTACGTTGTTTGATATCTACACCATTCCCAATATCACTAATTCAATTGCCTCCTACTTTTATCCGGTTCCATTCTCTCTCGGTCCATTTCATTCCAACTAATTCACTCTGACCCGGTATATCCCTCTCCCTCATGCTTCCTCTCCTTCCACCCCTTGCTATCTACTTCCCCCGACCCCCACGGCATTGCATCCCATTGCCATACATCCCGCCCCCATTCAGCTCCGAACAGGCGCTACGTCTCTCCCTCACCTCGAGCCGCCCGCCTTTCTCCGCCTTGCGGCGCGCTATTGTTCGCTTTGCCGCTTCCTCCCCAACTGCTCGGCGCGGCGCGGCGCGGCGCGGCGTGGCGTGGCGTGGCGTGGCGTGGCGCGGCGTGGAATGGCGTGGCGTGGCGCGGCGTGGCGCGGCGTGACGGGCACGGCGTGGCGTGGCGCGGCGCGTGGTGGCCCGGCGTGACGCGGTGTGGCATGGTGGCGCGGCGTGGCGTGACGCGGCGTGGCGCGGCGTGCGTGGCAAAGCGAGGCGTGGCGTGGCGCGGCGTGGCGCGGCGTGGCGCGGCGGGCGCGGCGTGGCGCGGGCGCGGCGTGGCGTGGCGCGGTGGCGTGCGCGGTGGCGTGGCGCGGTGGCGTGGCGCGGTGGCGTGGCGTGGCGCGGTGGCGTGGCGTGGCGCGGTGGCGTGGCGCGGTGGCGTGGCGCGGTGGCGTGGCGCGGTGGCGCGGCGCGGTGGCGTGGTGAGGTGGCGTGGCGTGGCGTGGCGCGGTGCGGTGCGGTGCGGTGCGGCGCAGGCCGCGACCTGCTCCGCGTCGCCGTCGTTCGTTCTCGCCCTTGCGAGCGGCTCGTTTTTCCGCCGCGCGCCCCCACTTATCAGGCGACGTCTCCGAGTGCGTTCCTTACGGCGCCGCCCCGCCGCCCCGCCCCCCTGCCGCACAGCGCCGCCACCCGCCCGCAGTGGGCACGAATGACTTCGCAGGCGAGCACACCGTTGTCAGCTGCACTCGTTCCACGACGGAATATGACACCTACGAAACGGAGGTACAGTGCGTTAAAAACAAAATAAAACTGACGTAACAATCCTTGTAATTTCAACTTTTTTCCCCTGACTGTTAAGATTTTGTGTGTTTCCGGGAGCGTTTTCTTCTTTGGACATTAGTCCCGTGAGGGTAGTGCATGCTACAGCCGAGAAGTGACGCTGTTGCTTCCCCACCGGAACGAAAAATCCGGCTACTTCCGGTACAATGCAGCTTCCGGGCTTTCCCCCTCTCCAGGTATATCCCTATTCGGGGCACCAGAATGATCGCAAAGCTCCCGACTGGCCCCTGACATGTGTGGTGGAGAAGTGCAGAAATAGGTGTAAACATATTATATATATATGTGTGTGTGTGTGTGTGGAGGGGAGACGAAGAAACAAGGATGAGGGAGGAAAGACCGCGTCCTGTCCGTGGTCCGTTTGTTAAAGGTCATTCCGTCATTCGCCTGGTATCGTCCGGAGTAACCAAGAAAAAATATCGATGAAACCAGCTGCTCATTAGATTTCTCCACAAGACAGCGGTTGAATTCGACTACCTATGTAACCATCGCGGATCATTGGACAACGTCGGGACTCCAATCCTAGACCTTGCACCAAATGCGCTGCAGAGATACTGCAGTAACTCGGCCACTCAGGCATCTCCGCCTGTTGTTAAGATGTAGGTTTCTTGACTTTAAGTGGCGTAATAAATACTTACGTGTTCATTATCCACCGCCAAGAAATCCAATGAGATTCAAAGAGTCGTATAGTAGCTAACGTTTCTTGACATCTGAGCGACATTTTAAAATTCACAGTTAATCAATTAGATTAAAGAAACAAAATCGACTTGTACGATAGATTTTGATAGACGCCACAGTAATCAAACTAGGATATTCCTACACGTTAGAGATTTAAATAGTAATGTCACTATGATTTAGATTGAAGTATTCTTTTTTCAGTTAATTACTTAAGAAGTTTCTTCGTTCACATTCCCTCACATTTTTTACAAGGTAAAAGTACAAGGTAATTCCAAAAGTTTATAATATGTAGTTATTATTTTCCCGGGATCTTAATTAGAAATCAAAAATGTCCCTCAGATCATTCTCATAAACATAACCCATTTCTGTGATTATCTATATTATTAATTTCCAATCCTCGCATAAATTGAAAGAAAGGTATTCAGCCATGTGAACGGTGTCTATGGTTTTCTTAAACACCTAGGTAAGAATAACAAAAGCAACTAATCACTTTCGATTTTGAATGAAAACTGCAAATATTTGATTGCCATTCTACGCATTCCCACACCATGCATACCGCGTATTCTCTTACTCAGTGCGTCACTACGTACGGTGCAGCTGACGTCATGTGACAGCAAGGCTCTGAGGTTGAGGCCGTCAATCATTAAAATTTGATATTCACGTGTTGCGTTATGAAACAGCATTTTTTTTATATTCTTGGCATGTTGTGATGTGTATACGTGTGTACTGTTCAACGATATTGCAGTATTCGTGAAGACTGTTACAATATTCAATTTTTTGCAGTAAATAAATGAATTTTATTTGTTTTTTAACAGAGCGTGCTACTTTTTGGAACATTTCGTGTGGTATTGCTCAGAAGAAATTTTGCTGCTGCAGGCCACAAAGATTTACTAGGTGATTACATCCTTTGCACACATTTTCTTTCTCATAAGGAATGGTACATTTTCTTTTTAAAAGTCCCATTTCTTCGTATCTATTGAAGATTGATCACTTCAGTTTCAAGTTTCGTTATTTCATTTCTTTTATCTGTAATTTGTTACTTGCTTATTATTGAAATTGTTAAACATTTCATATGTCACTACTATTATTTAAGGGTTTCAGGCTATTTTGAACCTCACACCATGGTTCCTAGAGTACTGAGTACCATAATAGTTTTATTACACAATGTGGTTTCATAAGTAATAGTACCTGAGAGGAATTTGAGATCAATTGGCTTGTGAAGTCGTCCTTCATTATTCCTCATAAAGCTCTAAACAGGTCGGGTGCACCAAGGGATATGAAAGGACGACTATGAAACAAAAATGGAGGAGCACATTCTCCCCAAGGCCAAGATTATGCTCTAGTTTACAATCCTAATGAATATATGGCAGTCGCACAGCTTGTCAGGCAAATTCCTTTCACATTTTTTAAAAAATGCGTTGCTCACATTTTCCTACCTCGTTCGGACCAGTGTGCGCTGCGCCACCCCAGCATCGAGGCGGGAACCGCCCCCTGCCGCCCCCAGCTTCCCCACCCCCTCCTGCCGCCGCCGCCGCCTCAAGCTCCCTGGAGACTCCGGTTTCTATACTCGTTTGCCCAACATATTCTTCGGTGGCTGCTGTGTTTGTCCCGTGCCACGCGAGACGTATTCTGGAAACAATTGCTTTCGCTCTCTAGATGCTGGAAGAAGAAAAGGCAACGGAAAGTGGTCGAGAGAAAATGCACTTTCCTTTCGAGAATTGGTCTGTCAATATTCTTGGCTACATGTCAATATATTTCTTGCCTCCGATCGACGTTGCAGTACATCTAATGAAAGCGTATTTTGAATATGCAATATTTTCGAGAAATATCTTCAAATGTCCCCTAATTTTCCTCACAAAAGCAGTTGGAAACATAGGGTATTACATAGTTTTCATGTATTGGAAAAACTTTTTTCACTAGTTGTCTAAGTAAATGAAGATATATTTTCGATATAATTAGATATGAGATTCAACTTAGAAATCACTATTTTTTGAATTGTTTATGACTCTCTACACATTTATTAAAGTAAGTGTTGATGTCAGTAGATGTATGTATAAAAAAAGAGATATTGCTTGTAATTTTGCATAATCGTATTAATGCAGAATAACCATTATATTTCAAATAACATAAGATTTAAGTGGATAAAAGAGAGACATTTCCTAGCAAAAAGTATAATGAAATGAATCAATTTTCAATTTGTTTTAACGTCATTAAATCGTTTGTGTGTAAGAGTTTAGAAATGGATAAGTGTAAATGAGAATACCATTTTGATTATTTCGCTGGAAATCTTCCGGCATTCCATAATTAAGGAAATCGTTCATTTAACTTGGTGTAAGTTAATATTTGGAGGCTGTCTTACGTAAGGTTACATGTGTTTAGCAGGCTTCAAAACAAAGTTTATCGAAGTAAACATGATAATCAACGAGATTAGTTTCTCACTTTTGACGACAGGTTATCCCTCTACGGCTTTGCCACGAGCTCTCCTAATAACTCGAGACCACGGTTCGTAATGAAGTTGGTTGGATCCACTAGTAAAGCCGCGTATACTGCGCAGCTAGGGATTAGACGTCGGGCGGAGGGAATGACGAGAATGCCCCATATGCGCGCTACTCCGCCCTAAAACAGTAGCTATCACCGCCCTGGGATTTCTCGCCCGCGAGGGCTCCGCAGCACCGCAACCGCCGGCGCGCCGGGCGTGCACGCGGCGGCCTGCATCATCCGCGCCCCTCTGGCGCCACGCCCCTTCTCACTCTCCGCTCCACCTCCGCCGCGCCTCCCCCCCCCTGCCTCCCCGCCTCACCCACCACCACGCCTCACCCACCACCACGCCCTCCGCCAGGCCCTCCGCCAGGCCCTCCGCCTCGCCCTCCGCCTCGCCATCCGCCTCGCCCTCCGCCTCGCCCTCCGCCTCGCCCTCCGCCTCACCCTCCGCCACGCCCTCCGCCTCGCCATCCGCCTCGCCCTCCGCCTCGCCCCCCGCCACGCCCTCCAACTCGCCCTCCGTCTCGCCCTCCGCCACGCCCTGCAACTCGCCCTCCGTCTCGCCCTCCGCCTCGCACTCCCCCTCGTCCATCACCCCGCCCTTCGCTGCGCCCTCCGCCTCTCCCTCCGTCTTGCCCTTCGTCTTGCCCTTCGTCTTGCCCTTCGTCTTGCCCTTCGTCTTGCCCTTCGTCTTGCCCTTCGTCTTGCCCTTCGTCTTGCCCTTCGTCTTGCCCTTCGTCTTGCCCTTCGTCTTGCCCTTCGTCTTGCCCTTCGTCTTGCCCTCCGTCTTGCCCTCCGTCTTGCCCTCCGTCTTGCCCTCCGTCTTGCCCTCCGTCTTGCCCTCCGTCTTGCCCTCCGCCTTGCCCTCC